>JAHZNJ010002609.1:0-12664 GCA_027744475.1 Lepidocyrtus cf. sotoi NNG-2020
AGTTGCCTGAATAAGGCTCGGCTACTTTGGTCAGATCGCTTAGTAGATCACAAATTCCCTACGGGAATTTAATGGATCGAAAAGGATCGTATGCTAGGCTGGCGACCGTTACGCCCGGGCCTAGCTAGGGAAAATTGATAGGGAATTTTTTGTAGAAACTTTTGAAAGAGAGAATTGAGTAAAATCGAATAAAAATCACCATTTTATCCTAAAATACAGAGCAATCGACTCCTTTTTCATTCAGAAAACATCCGTCTAGATAAAAGTATCATAAAAGTCAGTAAAAGGAAGATTTTTAGGAAACAAGAAGAAGGGAAGGAAGAAAGGCTGCCACCATAAACGTCGCCCGTTCTACTACACGTAAGGAACCATAAAAAACTAACCAAATCCCCGCAAAGGTAAAAGATCACGGGAGGAATTTTTGCATAGCGCCAAATTACCATCAAATTGCAAAAGTTCAGTCATAACAATTGATTTGTTCTGTTGTAATTCTAAGTCTTAATTATCATTATTCGCTATTTTTGACGTAGCACGTAGGAAGATTCGTCGGACGGAAACATGAAACAAATTGGAATGGGAGGTAATTGTTCTGAGCTGACAGTTTAATCACGCTTGAAACAAAATAAAAAGCATCTCATTTATTTAATTGCGTTGATTTGTTTACTTTATTCATTCATTCAAAAACAAAAATATAAATTACATTTAAAGACACATCAAAGTAATTATTATTAGCAATTAGAGTCTTTGCATGAGCAACGTAAGTATCATCAGGTACTTGTGATAAACTGTTTAAGTGTGAAAGACACGACATGCATACAGACAGTTCCTAAGGGCCTTCTTTAAAAGGGTTTAAACACAGCTCCATAGCTAAGCACGTGAAGTAGTGATTAGCCAATGGGCGGGCAGGATTTCAATACCACTTTCCGGAACTCGCCCTGTGAAGAGCTACGCCCAGCAAGGCCAGATTCTGTTAAAATGGTATCGAAATCCGCGTCTGCTATTGGCTGTTCAGGTAGTCACATGCTACGCCAAGCTACCCCTTTTGGATCCGCTGTTGCGAGAGGA
The DNA here is from genome assembly GCA_027744475.1 of Lepidocyrtus cf. sotoi NNG-2020. Classification (NCBI taxonomy): domain Eukaryota; kingdom Metazoa; phylum Arthropoda; class Collembola; order Entomobryomorpha; family Entomobryidae; genus Lepidocyrtus; species Lepidocyrtus cf. sotoi NNG-2020. The sequence goes on from JAHZNJ010002609.1 coordinate 1,066, forward strand.
TCAGGTAGCTTATCCTCATCCTCAGTCCCTTGTTCAACCTGTGCGTTGCGTTGCTCTCAAACAACAGAGAACAATGAAAGCTTCCTTTCTCAGTACTTTTTATGGTTTGTCAGAGATATGCTAATAATTTTGTCATGTAATAATTTATCTGGTCGTATTGTTTCGTGCGAAAAGCAAAACAGGCATTTAAACAATAATAATAAACAGCACGGCAATTGGAATAAAACTTTAATGTTATACCGTTGTACTCTAGAACTTTTGCAAATTTATTTAACATTGGATCAGAAAAAAGTAGTGAATTAATTACATTTCATTGTCATCCAATACAAAAGTCTCTTTCCTGTTAGTGTCGATGATTTTCCCGCATTTCTTCCAAAATAGGAAGAGAGAAGGGCTTGTCCGTTTGTCGGAAGTAAAAGTACAACAGCTTCTCTTCTGTTGAGAATTCATCTTTATCTGTTGAGGTTTCTTTGGAATAATTGTTGCGGTGGTGGTGTTAGTGAGGGAGCGGGAACGACCGATTGATCCCATATGGATGATTCGCGCTGGAGTTGGAAGCTTCCGGTTCTTTCCGTTGCTCGTTCTCCTTCTCCTGAAGAGACATATTCATCCGTATCAGGTGAGAGGCAGCAGCAGCAGCAGGTACTGCAGATTTCTTCTGCGTCTCAACTGGACTTGAATAGGGATGAGCCTTGTTTATGTTGTTGTGAGCGTGAACTTCCACTTCCGGAGGGGAGCGGGGCGGACCTGAACCGGACGAAAGGTCTCAACTTTAACATCAGTAGAGCCAGTGTGATGATTATGATGAGAATGCGAGGAATGACAGGAACACTGGCATTTACAGACAATTTTCTGTTGTTCTTCCATTAAAAATCGACTATCAAGCAACGGCGAAACAAATACAATTAAATCACTAAATTATTTAAAAGCTAATTGAAACTCGTTATTGTTAGCATAGCGCGAGTGATAATTTCACTTAAGAATTAAAATTGAAATAGTTTAAATTGTTTCTTTCTTCGTAATAAATGCAAAATTAATTTTCATAAAATCCATATTTAGGTTTTCGTATCTTCGACTACGATATGAATGGAATAATTCAAGACTATCTTCTGGATTTTACGGGCGTTTGCATAAAATCATTACGTACGTATTTGTGTAAAAAATATTTGAATGTAAGTGAAAAGGAGTTATTATTATACTTTTGTTTTTTTAAGAAAAAAACGTTAATCGCTTCTAGTGCTGACTCGCTTATTGAGTGTTGTTGGGAAGATGAATTCCGAATTTGTGGAAGAGAGTGAAAGTTAAGAAAGAAAGTGGAAAAGAGCAACAACAGGCGACATGCGCTAAGTCCGTAATTTCAATTATATCCTCACTCCTCACATCAGCACTGCAGAAATGATTGAAATGAACATTTATTTTTGGTTTTTCAACACTCTTTTCTTTGTTACAAGAAGAATCATTCAAACATTTTATTAAAGTCAGTGTTCCTTCAACTTTTCAGCTTTCAATCCCTCCAATCCAATTCTTCAAGGAGTTCCACTCGTTACTCACTAACAATGATAACAACAATACATTTTGGTTTTTCAACACTCTTTCCTTTCTTACAAGAAGAATCATTCAAACATTTTATTAAAGTCAGTGTTCCTTCAACTTTTCAATCCCTCCAATCCAATTCTTCAAGGAGTTCCACTCGTTACTCACTAACAATGATAACAACAATACGAGAATGTTTTTAGGACAGAAATATTTGTGGACTTCTAATAAAAAAATTTAATAAAATACTGATGATGATTGCAATTCACATCTTGCTTTGGTGTTAAGTCAACACTGCACTGCAAGTTGCAATGCTTAATGCCACAATTTCTTACGCCAACAGCGAGAAGTATATCTTTAATCATGAAATTGAGTAAAAATCACACAAAATTTTGTACGGTCATTATTGTTATAAATTCTAGAGAAGCAGAAATAGCTAAAAAAAATAATCGAAAAAATAATTTTTTAATTCAATGCTACCTAAATGAGATGTTATTTTATATCCTACTTTATTATTAGAAGGATTAAAGAGTTTTGAAATGAAAACAAATAAATTATGAATGAAAATATCTTAAAAGAAACAATTTTATCCCTTCCTTCACTCCTCAAGCAATCGCTCACAATAAATAAGATTAATAATTTAATTTTATTAAATATAATTTTTACAGTTTGGATGAGCCCCAGCATACTTTTTCTTGGAAGATCTATGTACAGTTGCGTTAAAACGAAATTGAAATAAATATTTAGCAGCATTTTTGTCATGTGTATTATTTTCAGGCAAACAAAATTGACTCTCCACGTGTGAGTGTGACCATCGCCATCATCAACATTTAAAAACGTGAACCATTTTCTTCAGTCCCATCACAAAGCAATAAACTAAAGCATTATTGTTAAGCGCTGACTTTTTTAACTTTATTTATAAAAAAGATCAAAACACTCACACGCAAACACACACACACTCTCTCTCTCTCTCTTGGCTCATGCTCGACAGTATTTCTTTCTTTATAATATTTTATTATTAAACCTTTGACAGAACTGAAATGAAAATTAAACACAGTAAAGAAAAAAAACACGCAGCAGATTTTTTTTATTCTGTATAAATAAACCTAAATTGGCTTTGATCAATCTTTTCTTTCATCTGACCACCACCACCGTCAAAATCATCCTCGCATTCATATCATAATAGCTAAAAGGAAGAAATGATATAATTGGAGTGAAGTGAAGTAATTCACTTTTTTTTAAAGGAATTCCTTTCCTATTCCATTACTTCTTTGAACTTTGAAGTATCAAAAATATCAACAACAAATCTGCAAAAAGAAGAAGAAAAGAATGAGGTCACCTTTCGTTTCGTTCCTTTCTCTCTCACCACTCGCTCATCTCACAATAAAAAAACTGCACTAATACCGTCACAACATTTTTTATCACACGCTGCCGTTTTGTTGTTGTTTTTTGGTTGCTGTTGTGAATTTGTGAGTAATTTTTATTTTTATTTATAAATCAAAAATTGTTTTGTTTTCAAACAGCAGCAGCAGCTGAGCAGCAGTTAAGTTAAGTAAGGAATTAATTTTCATTTCATTGATTTAGGTGGTCCACTTTGGTGGCGGCTGTGGTGCTAGTGGCGGTGATGGTAATGGTCGTGGTGCAAGGCGTTTTGGTTATGACTTGGCTTGGCTTTGGTTTCTATTGAATTGATGTGAATAAAATGGAGGACTTTATATGGAAGGAAATTTGGTGCCATAATGCAATGCAATGGCCAAGTGTGAAGAAAATGTTTTTTTGCTTGACTTGACAGGTTTACGAACACAGAATCTAGTTAAATGATGGTTTTTATCTACAAATTAAATTTTGTTTTGAGCTTGGAAGTTAGAAAATAGTGGAATAGTAGTAAAATAGGCAATGTGCGTGGTTGCGTAGACATCCATACATTTTATTTTAAACTCCCCATTGTGTTCTTTAGTTGTTTGTATTTGTAAAAATTTAGCAATCGACAGCTATTTTGTTGTTTGCTAAAATAAAATTTAAAAAAGTCAGTTTCGCTGGATTAGATCCTTTTATACAGATTCATTTACATTTATTATTATTTGCACAAATACAACCTGTTAATACAAATTCTCAGAACCTGTTAATTGAAAGCGAATGTATGTGTTGTAAAAATCTGTATCGGCATAACTCTTTCATAAATGCCTTCATAATATAAAACATCGATTTTAATCAGAAAATGTCACACAGGAAAATTCACAAATCTATCTACTCTTGTACGTAAGCTTATTAAAACGTTTTGAGAAGTGTTAAAACTTAAAAAGTAATTTTGTTTTAAAAAAAACGCATTTAAAAGCGAAATGTAAAAATGGTTTTCATTTAGTTGGTTAGATGGTTGGACATCTTGCATGATACATTTTAAGTAATAAATACTTTTCTTTCTTTGTCCTTCTGAACTTTCCAACTTTAAAAAGGATTAAATTTGTCTTTCACTGTAAGCTCGTTGCAACTCGAGAATCAAAATGAAGCTTTTTGTTTGTTTGAGAAGAAGATGAAGAGTGAAAAGTGGAAAGGAATTAAAATTCTAGCCAAATTATAAACTCACTGTGTGTTTGCAGATGAATCGGATCTGCATTTATTATGGCATTAGAATTACATAAAAAAATATTTGAGGTGGTAAACTAGCCTTTATCCACCAACAACAATGGCATGGCAGTCCCCATATGGGAAAAACAAAAAAGAAAGACATTTAATTAAATTTAAACGTTTTTCGTGGTCTCGTTTGGCTTTTTTCGTTCTTTCCTCTCTCCGGATAAATTTCATAAACTGTTTAATAAAATTTCTTCCTTCTCCGAACTTCCAACTTCAATCATTTGAAAGGAGCAAACATTAGTGAGCCTAGGAAAGTAGAAATTGTAATTTATACAATACTTTAAAATGCTTTTGAATTTTCGCGCGTTTGTTCTTCCTCCATATTTCTTCTTCTTTTCATTTGCTAAATTCCTCCTCATTTTCACTTCAGAAGAAAAAACAGCCAAAAGATTTTTCACTTTTCAATTCAGCTCTTCTTCAGCTTTATTGAAGCTATTTCGGTGGCGGTGGCGGCTCGTATCCATTTCTCATTCCGAGAAACTTAAAAGGAAACTAAAGGAAAAATATTTCTTTTGATCCCCGTCGTGTATAAATGAAGTAAAAAAGATCTTTCCAGTAGTAACAATTTCCACAAAAGGAAGAAATGAAAGCCTTTTTCACTACTTTACATAGACCCACGTATGATAATAATTTTTAATAAGCATTTGGGTATTTGCTTTATAATAGTGATGATGGTGAATGGTTGTGGCCATTTGTGTCTTTTCTTCTTTCCTTTCCTTCTCAGATCATTTTTCATTCTCTTACACGTTTCTCTCTTCAGACTGAAGCTGAAGGAATGAAAGTAAAGTAAACATTTCTCTTTTAATCTCTTTCTCTCTCGCTTTGGAAAGTTTATTTCCATTTTTGGAGGAAGAGCACTTGTTGGAAAACTTTGTAAGTGAAAGTGGAAATGAAATGAGAGACGATGAGAAAGAGAAAGAGAGAAAATGAGAAAGGGAGAAGGAAAGTTCATAGCCAATTGAAAAGATTAATATGGATTAGTACGCACGGGGATCAATTGTTTATGCATGGAAAGGTGGGGCTGGCACTGCTGCTCTTTTGGTCTTTCTCTTTCTTTCTTTTCTTCTGCTGCTGTCTCCTTTTCTTCATTTAGATTACTAATGTAGGTATGTGGGTGGGTTAGTGAGTGATTTTGATCCTACCTTAGCCTTAAATAGTTTTGTAGTTTTGGTGGTGATGGTGGTGTGGCGGTTATTCCAGTATTATTTGGAGGATTTTCTTTTGAAATGTTTGAAATGTTGCACAAATTAAATTGGAGTTGGAAAATTTTGAAATGTATTTTGGGTCAGTAGATTGTATTGCAGAGTAATTTAGAACGATATTCAATAGTACATACAAACAACATGCAACGATGCACACTATTCGGTGGAATGAGTAAATTCAGTTATGTTTTTACCGTATTCACGGTTTATACACGGATTGATGCTTCAAATTTTAGATAATTTGTTCTAAAGTCGACAGGTGTTGCATCGTGATCTTCGTAAGTTTACAATGACTCATTAAAGTAGAAAAAATATCGGAAGAAAACGCTATCAGATATTGATAAGCATAATCAAATTATTATGTTTCTTTAGTATACTTGCGCCATAGAAAAATTTGATTAAATTTTCATAAATCCATTAACTAAGGTAATATAACCTTATCTACGACGGATGTAGTAAAGCAATAATACAGCTTTTAAATGTGCAGAATAAATAAATTTTTTAAATTAAAATTAACTTTTTTGTGTATATTATGTTTGATATGCAAGCTAATGCAGGTATGATGTGTCAAGTCAACCAACATCAAAGTTTGTATACAAAATACAAAAATGTGCGTTGAAATGAATTTATAAAGGTAATGATAACCACCACACACCACCTTCATCATCATCATCATAATCATGATGATTATTTAATGCTTTTTTAGAAAAAATATTTCTTTCTCTCTGTATCAGCAGCAACAGCCGTAGCAGTAGAGCATTCAACTTCATTTCAGTTTAAAGTATTCTGCTTCGCTTGCATTTCCTCCTCTCTTCATTTTCATTTTATTCAGTAAAAATATATTTTTCATGAAGCATACGTAATAATAATATAAAAGCAAAAACTTTCTAGAAAATACTTTGTTGTAAACGGAAACGTAAACTCAGCAATTCTCAACTCAACAGCAAACTAGCAGCAGTCGTTAAGGTAGATTTTCTCTGTCTCACTTTCTCTCTTTCTTTTTCTCTAGAAAAGTTTTGACGTGAAAAATAAAATGAATTGTGCAACGCAACTTAAATGGCAATAGCCTGAGAGAAAGAGACCCAACCGGTTTCTTTCCTTCCGTCGTACACAAACACGCACACACACACACACACAGAAAACAGCAAACGAGCGAAAGTCGAAAGCATTTTATTTGTTCATATCTCTCGCCGCCATACCAAGCCATGCCACTACCTCCACCTCCACTTTCTCTTCTCTCTCTCTCTTCCTCAATTTCTATTTACTTTGCTTACTTTTTCTCATTCTTTCTTCCCCAAAAATTGTCAGACAAACAAACAAACAAGACATCCTTGCAAATGGAAAAATTGTCTACGTACCAATGTACCTTCTCGTACGTTAGTTAAGTAAGTGAGTACGAACGAAAAAAAATACTGCGAAGAAACTAAGAAAGAAGAAGACCGAATACCGAGAGACCGAGTAAAACAACTTCCTTCCAAATCCAATCCAAAACGCAGCAGCGTAGTAGTAAACATTTTACGTTTCGTAAGTTATCTTTCTTTCCATGTGGCCGTGGAGAAATCAAAAAGCAAGAAGCAAGAAAATGCAGCGCTGCAAAAGCTTATAGATAGACTCCTGTCATGACAGTATCAATTCTTCTCTCTCTCTCTCTCTCTCTCTCTTTCTCTCTCTTTTTTAAGAGAAGAGAAAGTTACATCCGTTTCCGTTTATAATAATAAAAATATAAGAGAAAGCAAAAAAACAAGGTTCGTTTATCTTCCTGCTCGACGAGCACAAAGTACAAAGCACATTATTATTATTATTGCTTACACTACATCACACATACTACACCGGAGAGGAACTGGATGAGTAAAAAGATATCGCGAAACATATAGCGCAGCGGCAGAATTTTGTAGTAGTAAGCAATGCATATTATATGAGCGCGTATTATAATCTTTTCTCTTCCGTTCCGTTTTCCGTATAAATTTTCCGTATTTATAATTTTTTTTGTTCCAGGAAAATTGTAAAAAAGCAGCGTCAGGAGAACATCACATCAGAAGCATGCTGAGATACTGATGCTCTGCTTGCTCTTTTGCTCTTCTATTATGATTATGATTATGACATGATAATAACAGAATAATATTATAAATAAACAAGCTTAGTTTTTAGGAGAGAGAACATAGAAACATTTTTATCACATATTTGAGCACAGAGCTGATTGTGAGCATAAATTCCGAAAATATAATATAATATGAGGGAGATGGCAGGATGAACATGCAAATGGTAATAATAACAAAAAGTAGCTAATTACATGGGCTTAAAGCTAAATTTATTATGATTATAATGATTATGATGATGGTGATTACGATGAGTCGTAATAACTTTTGTAATAATAACAAAGAAGGAAATGACAGGAGAGAGAAAATGAAATATGACATGTGTAATTTTAATCAAGTCTAAAAAGTATAAATTAACGACTTACCTCATTCCATAATACTACGCGTGTTTATGTTGCTGTTGTTTATGTTGCTGTTTGTTGAACTCGTTATTTTTTGCCGCTGCACGGAGATCTATTTACACAGATGAGCTCTTTTTTCTTTGTTTACGTGATGTGTGCGCGCGTGTTTCAAATATTTAATGTGGATGAAAGTATTTTTTTCGTAGTTTTTTTTACAGATTACGATCAAATAATGGCTATAATAATAATAATGGACACTTCCACTCACTCGTAAATATCTCTTTTATTCTTCTATTCACCACAAAATGGCATTCGTGAAATTTTTCAAAATGGGAAAATGGAAGTTATGTTGACAAGATACACATTTTTTCACCATGAACACATTACCACATACAGGCTTTTTTGGTGTGACACTTTTTTATTCAATTTTTTTGTCCTATTTTTCTTTTTCCTTCTCTTCTCTTCTCTCACTTTTTACTTTCACTTCTATTTCAATTCACTTCCGTGCCAATGCTTAAAGATGCTTTTAACAAACCACCGGAAAAAATTGGGTTGGTCGGGTTTTTTATGAGTGCTTTTCCTATTAAGCTGAGGAGAGTCGTAATAATGGCATTTATGGAAATGGTCTTTTGCGTTGCGTCCCCGTAAATTTGTTGGGAAGAAGAAGAGGAAGAGAAAGAAGAAGGAGAAAGTCACTTTTACTTAATATGCAAATGTCAGAACAACAACACAATAACAATTTTTAAACGCTGCAGCTGGAGTTTAGTTGGATTGGAGCTGTGGAGAAGATTTTTTTGTTATGCCGCTGCGCTGTTTCTGGTTTGATGCAATTCAACTCTTAACTCTTTTTCTTCTTCTTTATTCAACCAAAGCAAAGGTTTTTTTAAAAAAAAGTCTTCTTCTTCAGCTCAGCAGCAGTTTACATAATTTACATTTACTCACACTCACATACACGAGCACAAAATACTCACTCTGCACTCTGCACAGTAGGAATAGTAATAACAATAAAAATAATATATATTTGTTTAGCAGTAAACGTTTCCTGTCACTATTTTTATTATTTTACTTCTTCTTTTTACTCTCTGGTTAGATAAGACATACTTTTCATGATTATGTTTGTATGTTTATTTTTTAAGAAGAAGAATAACTCAGAAGAAAAACGTTTTTCTGGAAAGTGAAATGTTCCGTAAAAAAGCTTTTTTTTCTCTCAAAACTCACAAGCCTTTAAAAACTTATTATATTCGCAAAAATTGAACGGGAAATTGCAATGGCAATAATATTATAGTTTTACAACGACGACGACCACCACCAACAGCAAAAAAACGATGACAATGACATAATATTACACAAGAGCAGCAGCTACAGCTTCACTACGGCGAAGACGGAGAAGAAGAGGAAGAAAGAAGAAGAAGACAAAAAAAGATTCAGTTTTATTAATCAATTCAACTTTCTTCTTTTTTTCTGTTTTCTTTTCGTATTCCTGTTTTTTTCTTGCCGGAAAGAATATTGCTTGTTTTCTTGACAGTGATGATATTTACTATGATGAGAATGCGAAATGTTGCTGGAGAAGAAAAATGTAAAATTCTATTCCGTCAGGTCCTGTCTTTCTTCTTTTCAATTTACTTTTATTTTTAGCAAAAATGATTGGATTGGATAAAAATTCCCATCCAGAGCAGAACAGAGGTAGAGCTACAGCAGCTGGAGTCAGTGAGAATTGAAATAGAACGAACGAAGAACGTTGAAGAAGAAATGTTTTCAAAGAGTGGAGACGGAGAGGAAGTGGAGTGCTGCTGGTGAAAGATGATAATAAGAATAAGAAGCTTGATGATTATGATTATTATGGGACATGTAATGTAAAACAGTTTATTTATTATGTTTATTATTAATTACGATGATTATAATGTTGAAGAAGAATAAGAAGAAAGTTTTTTTACAGATTCACTTTCCACTTTACTTTACTTTACGGGAGGTAGTCGTAGTCGTAGTAAGAAAAAAAATTTTCTTTCTTTCTTTCCTTCTCTTTTTAAAAACGAATTCTTTTTTTGTTCATTCGCTCGTTCCTTCGTTCGTTTGTTCGTTGACTCGATTTAAAGGTTATAATATTTTTTAGTTTCAAATTTATTTCCCGCTTAATCTATTATTTATCGCTGGTTTGAGAGAGATAGGCCTGCGAGTGTATACCTTTACAGGGGGTACCTCTCACAAACCAGCGATATAAATGCATAGGGAATTTAACATTGCCGGTAAATTAGATGGAGTGAATATTTCCTGCCGTTTTCTTTTTGTGATATTTTTTTGTGTTAAACGATAATAAAGATAGATGAGTGGAAAGTGGACTCAAATTAAAACTTAGCCAAACTGTACATTGCGTCATTGTATTATTATCCTAGGGAATAACAAATTTGTTACTTATGGATCTGCATTAAATTTGGCATTAAAATTACATAAAAATAAAATTGAGGTGGTAAACTAGCCTTTTCACACACAACAATGGCAGTCCCCATTTACGGTAAAAGGAAAGACATTTAAAATTTAAACGTTTTGCTAATTTTTGTGGTATTTCTTGGCTTCATTTTGTTCTTTCCTCCATCTGGATGAATTTCATAAACTGTTTAAAACTTCTTCCAATTTCACATTTTATGGCTTACAAATAAGTTAAAATCGTCATTTACGACCTAACTCACAATTTTTTCCTATGACCGATGTGATTTACCCCACGGGGAAATCAGTCATAATAAATCAAATCAAAATTAAGATTACTCATCTAACGCTACATACAATGATGAAAGTGGAATACAAAAAGTCTGGTTATGTTTTTGTCAGTAGCATTCATTTTCTATGCAAGACTAGATTGAGTTTTTCGAAAATTATGTAATTGCATTTAAAATTAAAAATGTTTATGGGAAGGAATTTCTTTCTTGTTCAATAATTAACGACTCTTACTCTGACTTGGTAAAAACCCAGACAGTAAATTATACACTACCGACTGCTTCTCTGCTATTATTTTTGGATTGGGAAAATCAAAGTTGTTTCCAATCCATTTTCTTTTTCTACCATTTTCATGACTTTTCATTTCCAAAATGAGCAACGCTTTTTGGCGATGCCATTTTAATTCCGATTTAATATAAAAAATGGGAATAGATTTGGAGTAAGAATACTTCTTTTGGGAAATAAAAGGTACCGTAAATGAAAAATCTCGAGCAATGTGCAACAACAATCGATCATCAACAATCATTTAGTAAGTTTTTGAATTTATACTTGAAAATACAAATTATGCATTTATTTATCTGTATTTACACAAGCTAAAATGAGATCTATTAATTAAATGGGGTTAAAAATTTGGAAAAAAGTAAAGTTGGAACTTTACAGCTTCAATTTTGAATTGAACGCATACAATATGATGACAGTGGAGTAGTAAAACAGCTATTTTATTTTTATCCTTTGCTTTCGTGCTCATTAACAAATTAGATACCTCTCATACGTAGCTGATAATGTAGTAATAATATAATGCTTTGCATTTAAAATTTTACAAATCTGTTATTATTAGAAAGGATTCCTTTTTTCTTCAAGTATTAATGACTTTAATTTGACTTTCACAAAAAAAAACAGACGGTGAGCTGTACATTGCCGACTGCTGCTCTGCCAAAACTATTTTTTGTATTAGCAAAGCCAAAGCAGAGATGACGTATGGGTAATGAACATGGGTCTGGGTAGTGGGAATTCCCGTTATTTCCCATTTCCAAACCCACCCTTAAATTTACTGGGTAATAGGGAAATAACGGGTAATAGCCCCCTT
>JAHZNJ010002610.1:0-11294 GCA_027744475.1 Lepidocyrtus cf. sotoi NNG-2020
AATCACAAAATTATTATCTTTAAATGGATAGTTAATTAGTACAATAATTAATCGTAAAATTACACCTTCTTGTCTCCAATCAATTGGCTTTCACACACACGCAACAGGCAAAACAGTTTCATGTAAATAATCGTAATCAACTCAGGGTAGTACTCAGTACTCATTTATTCATTCAATGTCACAAGTCACACGTAACAACAACTTGTCAGTTTCCGTTTCCTGATGATTATGATAAAATGAGGATATCAACAATCTACTCTACATTATTACTCTAATACGATACGATAATAAATGTCCAATTTGCAAATTGAAAATTGCATTAAAACAGTTCAAACTGATTACGGAAAACGTACACGTGGTAAGCGTCCTTTATTATGTGCATGAGGAAAGTGCTTCTGCAGAGAGAAAACCACTGCGTTTTACTACTTACTTCACTAACAAAACAACAACAGGAACATGTTGCTTGCTTGTACACAGTCCAGAGGGTGAGAGCGTACTGGAAGTGGTCCTACACCAAAATACATGACCGATGCCATCCAACCAAACCAATCTAATAGGAAAAGAGAAGAGAAGGAGTAACGCAACAGAGCTAGTGCAGAGAGCATTCAAAATTCAAACGCTGTTGTTTTGTATTCATCATCAGCATCAGATCCTCCGATATAATATGGAAAAAAACTCTCTCTTGTAAAAGCGATCATCAATGTGCTCTTGCTCTCCTCTCTTCACTCCCATAGCATTGGAGGAGTAAATTGAGTACCTACCTCTCCCTATATAAATAGTAACAAGTGTATTCTTCTTATAAATAATTTTCGAAGCGTTTTCTGCTGCTGCTGCTGCTTGCTCAGGCATGAGATGTTACAGAGCGTACTGGAAGTGGTCCTACACCAAAATACATGACCGATGCCATCCAACCAAACCAATTTAATATGAAAGGAGAAGAGAAGGAGTAACGCAACAGAGCTAGAGCAGAGAGCATTCAAAATTCAACGCTGTTGCTTTGTATTCATCAACATCAGATCCTCCGATATAATATGGAAAAAACTCTCTCTTGTAAAAGCGATCATCAATGTGCTCTTGCTCTCCTCTCTTCACTCTCATAGCATTGGAGGAGTAAATTGAGTACCTACCTATCCCTATATAAATAGTAACAAGTGTATTCTTCTTATAAACAATTTTCGAAGCGTTTTCTGCTGCTGCTTGCTCAGGCATGAGATGTTACGAGTTGCGAGAGAGAGAGAGAGAGAGAGGGTTGATATGGGATGTGCAAGTTATTCTTTACATCTTCAAAAAATCGTCCAGAGAAGAGCACATGCATAGTAGGAGATCGCATCATCGTTCACATCATCGTGGAGAAGGAGAATAGAAACCTTTTCGTATGTATAAAATGACGCATGCTGATTATTTAAGTACTTACGAAGATTCATTTTTCATTAAACATTAGAGATTTTAGTTCTCTACATTATTGCGTGGAAAGGAGCTTCATTTACAAATATAGCCAGTTTTGACGTTGCTGAACCTCACTTTTAAAAAACAACAAATGAATTATCTGTACTGAATCAGATAAGCAATGCCAAATAGAATACCATGATGAGCCGGAGAAGCATAAGAGTATTGTTGTGGGTGTATGGAAACGGCTGCCTATTTGATTTGAATTTGAAACAAACAAGTGCTTTAGAACAGAAGAATGATTCAACTTTGTGGTGGAAAGGTACTAGATACACGATTCCACTAAAAACAACAATGCATATTCCTTACAGGCTCATTAACGTACGTACCTAATATGCTCATCGGAGTACCATCATAACATCGTCAGTAGAAGAAAAGAGCGTTAAGCCATTAGAGCTGTTTAAAACCAAAGCACAAAAGCCGAAACATAATTTTCATCCCTTCTTATCTCACTCGTTCTCGTTGCTCTTTTGCTGCTACAAAAAAGGAAGCTTTAGGACAAAATGCAATGCAGAGAAGCAGAGAGTTCATTTCCACATTGAAAATGAAATGCCAGCAGTGCTGCTGCCACTGCCGCTAGAAAAGAAACGCTTCAATTCAACCCAACCTTTGTTCTTTTTATCCATGCGTAGGAGTAAGAGTAGAAAAACAAATGGTTATAGGAGGAGTGCATAAGTTTTAGTATAAAAATCTTAGCTTAGTTTTTAGCGTGCCTTTTCCCTTCAGAAATTACATAGTGGGATATCATCATAGATTTACTACCCTTCTTTTACTGTGGTTTTTTCTTCGTCTTTTTCCATGAATTATAAACAGACACGAATGCGAATCCTCTCCTCCTCACTCCCTTACTATTATCATGGATTATTATGGACTATGGACACGGGCTGAGTATTGGATGAAGTCGAATAAAATAACTTTACAGAGAGATTGTCTGTCTACAAGTACAAGTAGAAAACAAGTCGTGCTCACTCTCGTCGCGTCGTTCCTCTCTCTCTCTCTCTCCTCTCCTTTCTGTTTTATCTTAAGAGTATCACTATCTATTTCATTTTTATTTTCATTTCTCTCCGGTTTTCCTATCGCTGCTGCTCGCTCTCTGGCTCTGTTGAAGAATGGATTTAGTCATTTTTAACATTGAATCTAAAAAAAACATAAATGTGCTTTTGTATGTATGAGCAGCAAGTAAATATCTGAGCAAAAGTTGCCTTGCATAATATAATACACATGTTGAGGATGAGGATAGTCGGATTAAAGCAAGACCGCCCATCAGAGGAGGGATTGGAGGACGGTCATGTCTCAATTCACTGAGCTTCCAAAGACATCTTGTGTGAAACCAGAACGGTTAGCCAAAATATATAAAAATTGAATTTTTTCTTGCGAAAAGTTATAATAAACATAAAACTTACATTGAAAGACATTTTTGCATATAATAACTCTTTTTTGCTTCTACCATTCTCCAGTTTTGCATAATAATATTATTTGTCTTGTTTCATGTTTAGTATACTCTAGTGTGATCTAATTGCAAACTCTGGAGAAATGTTTCTTAGAATCTGCCGTATTAATGCAGTCGTGGGATACGCTTTAGAAAAAAGCTTTCATGTATGTAATTATACACTAAATTACCACAATATGAGGAAAAATTCATTACAAATTAACTGATGTGATACAAGCAGCAAACACATGGCATCATTTTAGCCTTATCCTAACCAAATTTAAAAGATTTTATTACGTCATTGTTAACTCAAGTTAAAATTATACAACTGCTTTTAAAATCATTAAAATAAATTTAAATTTTTGCATTATGATTCTGAGTTCAAATCTATTAGGATAAAGTTTTTTTGCTAATTTGTTGTACTGCAATTGCTGTATATGGTGCGGTGGTGTAGGAACAGGAAGATTAAATTATGTATAAATATGTTTTTAAGGAGCAATTTAATAAACAAAGCATTTCCGCTGGCTTGCTTGGCACACTAGCAGACTTTTCATGCCAGCAAACATTAACGTACTGTTGCTGCGACTTCGATATACATGGATAAATCTCGCCGCAACAGTAACTACGTAGTAGCAAATAATATAAAGGTTATTAAAGGATGGAAATCCACACACACGGACACGGTATACATGTAATGTTCCTGAGACTCTTTCATCCAAGAAAGCCAAAGAAAGAACAGCTCCGGGCTCTTTTTCAAAATTTTTATGAATGAACGTAAACCCCCATTATCATCATACTCATATTAAGAAAGAAGCCAAACACAAGCACATAAAGCAATCCCTTCATCTTAAATTTCTTTCTGTGCTCTGTTCTGTACTCGTATATGGTTGTGGAGAAGCAGTGGCTGGCAAACAAAACAAAACACACGTTCAATCTTCACGCACCGGAGGGATCACCACCACCACCAGCAGCTCCACCGGAAGTTGGGGAAACTCTCTCAAGAAAATCAAAGAGAAGAACCGAGAGCTTGCTTTTTCATTACATCATTATTATTACAGAACCAGCAGCAGACATTTAACCAAACCATGAATATTCTCCTTTTCATATTATTATACCTTCTCCACTTTTTGTTCACATAACCTGATTCTGTAACTAACCCAATATGAAAAAGAAAAACTTTTTTGTTCGTGGCTGGATTTAGAAGCAAGCATCACCGTATCCATCCATCTCCCCATCATGCTTTTACTAAATATAAGCCGTATTCATTTTCAAATTTATTACGAGGAGATTTTTATGTTCTTCCTTCAATCTTCAATCTACGCATTTAATGCTTCGACACGTCACGTCGCGTTACTATTTGCTATAAGAAAAAAATATATTTTCGATATCTACCAATAAAGTAAGTTCACATTCTCTACGAAAATACCTGTAAGCAAAGTGATAGCAGGTTCAGGTATGCTATTCATCGTATTTTCATTCATTCATTGATTCATTTTTGTTAATCGTTCCCGTCCGCCGTACACACACAGGAAAGGAAAAGATTTTGCTCCTATTTGAAAAAAATACCTTAAAACTTACTAAAAGCAATAATACTAAATAGTAAATATGGGAATATCGTAAAAATCTGTGTCATTTGATATGTAACAATGAAAGGAAGTTGAAAGGCTAGTTCATCCAGGAAAATTACTATGCTGTGGGATATAACATTACAGGTAGAAAGAGACTCAAAATTGAATGAATGAAAAATTTTTACTACGAAAACGAAAACACAATTTATAATATAAAAAGGTTTTACGTTACGTTTGAGTAGAGAATTAATGGATAATAATTTGTGTTTCCGGTGCTCTACATAACAGGTTTTGGGACCGATTTGTTCTATTTTACAATGACAGTCATTCTCAAGCAATTAATTATCATCATACGTACAAATAATAACTCAATTGCGTTTAATGTTAATTAAGACTTGTTTGGATTTATTAAAATGAATGACACGTTATATATTTTGGTAATATGTACTAGTTTACGCAGTTTAATTAAATCCATGTGAAAGTTTTGGCATAATATTTTCTTACGAATTACTTTTCCCTGGAATTATTAAATGGGATAGTGCGCAAACTAAGCCACTAATTATAATTTTTACTTTTAAGAGGTGTGAGTGGTAAACCAAGATAAAACATTACTTAGATATTCAAACTTTTCCACTTATTTATGTCAAGCGCTATTGTAACAGAAGAAATAGAAATCACGCCACAAAAAAGTGACATCGATTATCGGTTAACTGCGCTCTGAACATTCCAGTACAACTACAATTACAGCGTAAAAGTGTTTTTTATGAACAATATGATGATGACTAAAGTAAGAAGCTTACAAAGACGTGGAAAGTTCTTTTTTTTATCTGCGTTAAAAAATGAAACAAACAGCTAAATATTTTAGACATCGCATCGTATCGTAATCAGGCTAATATAATGTACAAATCATTAATATACTTTCCATTATTACAGTTTTGTCTTCAGTTCTCTTTCCAGCCACTCATGTCATATCAGAATCAAAAAGAAGAAAAAAATGTCAAGCCTTTTGACTGAAAAAGGACAGTTAGGAGGCAAAATAGCACATTATTACGATATTGCTTTTGCTGTGTAAGTGCGAGCATGATTGTTTTTTACTATACAAGGAAAGAAAAAAAACTGTCATAGTCATACAAAATATGAGATTAACAAATCACTGCAGTAATGACGAAGACAGGAAGTCTCACTCACACTTTTGAAGAATAAGTAAGAGATAACAAATAAGAGTTAGAATTTAACGTTATGCTAGTGTCAATGAGCGATGACGATATCATGCCTTGCGTTATTTTTTAAAATGTTTTTACTTTACATGATTATAATATAGGAACCATTTATTTTTCCCCATTTTAAATTATTGAGTAAAAGATATAATTTTTCATACTTTGTTGTAAAACTAGCGACATATCATATACGTACTTATTTCATTTTTATCATGCGGATGCTACGTCCAAATACAGCCTTCTTGGTAAATAACGTAAATTTTCCACGAGGAGATGAGATTCGCAATCATTATGTTCAAAATAACATTCCACATTACTTTATGCTATGTCCAACAAGAACTTTAATGCGTATATTATACTACGTACGATGTTTAGCGTCATATTGTTGACCGAGGTTGACCTTAAAAATATTGTTTTTGAAAAAATGGCATTTCACATTAACGAAATAATACACGCCACAACAGGACAGGGCATTTATATGTACGTATTTATGCGCTTTAGTATTTACATGAATTAATAGTTTTTGAAACGGCTACGGCCACCTGCAGAGTAAGCTTTAGTTTTTTTGGTTGAAGAAATCACATTTTAATGTTGGATAGAAAAACTATATTTGCAACAACGTAGTAGTATAGTGTAGGATGATTTTTTTGTCATTTCTAAAATGTATCCTGTAAAAACAAACACGTTACTCTTTCCCCCAAAAGAACAAAGCCTAAATTTATTATTCAACAGGAGTCGGAACTCGGAACGGAAAGATTCTTGACGAAGTTTCTTTGTCCGAAAGTTTTCAAAGCAGTAAGCAGAACAACATTTTAATCAAATCAAAGACTACTATAACGAAATGGAAAGTAAAAAGCGCACCTACAACAATGTATTCATTATACAAGGTAAAACTACATCCTCAAATAATACAACATAAAAATAAAATATCCAGCCAGGTGCAAAATTTGTCGGTTAATTAAAATAGAATACATGTTTCTTCGCTTAATACGAAAAGTCGAAGGGATTATACCGAAATTACTTTCTCCAAACACAGCGAAGTAACAAAGACAAGAGTTTTTAATATCAATACCAGTTTTTACTGGGTATAAATAAACTTATTTATCATACAGCAATAATCAAAGTTATATGAAATTATATCTATAGCGTTGGTGGCTCTTTTTATGGAACACCTGTTGCACCTTCTTTCTTGTCCTCCTCCTCCTCCTCCACACCAACACATACATAACACCAAACAACTCTACCATCATCATCATAAATACAAAAACTGGCTTTAACGGTTACCACCCCACCCTATCACATCCGCTTGCACCTCAACTCTACTCGTATACAGTATTACTACCTGTTTTCGTCTTTCGTCGTCGTCCCTCTCATTATTGTTGCTCTTGCTCTTTTACCATTCAATTCAACTACGACTTATTTTCTTTTCGTCTTATCCCATTAATTTTTTTCAACCCTTTTCTTTCTCTTTTCTACTTTCGTACTTCCTGTGTAAATATGCATATAAACAAAACCATATTATTAATATTCTCTTACAATTCTTATTCTAACTTGCTCCTTCTTCTTCTCTACTTGGGTAGTTTTACTGGTCTAACTTTACTACACTCACTCATTATTGTAAGAGTTGTGTTATACGTTACGTTAACAAAAAATTAAGTCAGTTTGAAAAGTCTTCTTTCTTTTTTTCTGGCAACTGACACTCGCCCTTCAACTATGCGTGGCATGCATAAAAGCAGCCTAATGACGATTCGACTTCGACGTTACTTCTTTGTAAGTAATAAACTGAACAGGCGGGAGGATCGCCTCACCACCACCACCACCACCGTACAACAATGATCGTGTTGATAATAATTATAAAATGAATTCATACTATTCTCTATTCATGCATTCCTTTTATCGTTCCTTCATATCATATCGGTTGGCTTTAGGAGCATCATTTTATCAGTTCTTCTACAATTACTACAGCAAAAAACGTTGAGGTGGGGGCGCTTGGTGCGGTGGTGCCAGCAGAAGTAATTCTTTTAACCTCAAGTTTGCATTTCACGAATGATAATAGGTAATTGGATTATCCACTCTCTCAGGTGGCGTAAAGGGTAGCTCGGCGGCGCATGTGTTCATGAAATGAATGAAGTAAAAACTGTGAAATGCAATGAACCGTATACTAAAAAGGTAATTAAAAAGCTTGCAATAATAAAATGTGTACTACGTAGACAAGAAAATGGAAAATGGCAGTTACATTTTAAAGTTTTTAAGTGTTTAAGACTATTTTAAAAATGAATTTTATAGGTATTTCTTATATTCTTATAGATTTTAAGTAAGTGCATGTCTCTGTCTTTCTTTCTGTCAGGTAAATTTCTGTTGCTCTGCTGAAAAATGTACCTCTCTGATGAAGCACAACAGCTTGTTCATGCATAAAAAAAGTTCTCACAGAGTGAACTGAAAAGTATTTACGAAGTTGGCCGTTTGTAGCCTTGAACTGGCGCAAGAGAGAGAAAGAAAGATAAAATTTGTATGACCAAAAAATGGACCGGAAACTGTGCAACAAATAATAGGAGCTTCTCTTCATGAAATGAATAAGTAGTCAAGTCAGACACCTACAGTTTCGACAGTTATACCTGCGATAATAATAATGATGATAATGTTTCTTCACGAAGTTTTATAAATATAAACCAAATGTAAATAATAGATGTGTACATGATGATGATGATGGTGAAGAGTTGGATTGAGATCAAGCATGATATTATGCATGATTGTGCATGTGGACACGTTGATAATGCACTTTAAAAAATGAGAATGAAAATGAAAGAAAGCAGACTTCGTTTGAAGCTTATCTTCCATCATCAAAAAAAAGTTTCATCAGTATTTCGAGTATTTTAGCATTAAGTACCTCACTCCCGGCTCATCGTTCCTAATTCATGGGAAAATGTAGGGAAGAGTTTTTTGAGTGATTATCTAGTATGAGGATGGCCCACTCTATGGAAAGACTTCTTTTTATTTTAACATGTAAAAAAAGTTTCACTCACTCAAACCCATCCTCCATTCAATTTTCCAGAATTAAGCTAATAATCATTTCATTGAAAATTGTCTGTCCAATTGCAATGATGTTGTGAGATAAGTGGGAAAAGCTGGTGTGCCATGCCATGCCATGCCAGCCGAAGGGCTTCGCATCATTTTATCAAACAATAGTAATCATGCAATTTCATTGAGAAAAAGTGTCGTCGTTTTACATGAATGATGTGAAGCTTTTCATAGTATCATTTTACCCCAAAATATTGTATTTCGGTAGTAAGGCAGAGTCTTCAAGTCAAGTTGAGCTTCACTGATTGAGAAGTCACCATAAAATTTATACATCTCGTTAAAATGGATATAAGTAGAAATTTATTTCGAATCTTCGCACATACAAGAAGAATGCCGACAATCAGTCAGTGCCATATTGCATTGCAAACATTTACGTACGAGAGTATCTGGGCTTGTTATGCATGCCTAATTAAACTATTTTATAATTTATAGCGACAAGCATCAATTTAAACACTTTCATCCACCTTCGAAGAAACTTGAAAATGATCAATGAGATTTTGCTTGGCCAGGCAGACTTTAATGAATGAGTTTTACTGGTAGGTGGGTGGGTGTAAATGCGTAGCACACTCTACTTTACTCGGTATAAGATTACGATGACGGGCTTCTCTTCTCATCTTTAATAGTAATCATTTCAACACATTTAGTAAAAATGAAACATAATCTTTCTGATTACGTTTGCGACAATATTTACTTGTCTCATCCACTTCACACGACTACGACTTGAACAGAGAGAGGGAGAGAGAGGGAGCGACATGTGTATGTATGTAAATTACAAAATTGTTATGTTGCTCTATTGTCGCAGATATTTAATCTTATCTTTACGGCACGGCAAATAATTTTTAAAACTCATTTACCTGTTTAGTCACTCAATTTTAGAATTGCTTAATAATCTTGTTGTTATTTGTTCTCGTACAAATAATTGCTTTAAGGAGGAGGGCGGGCATGGCTAAAATGACAAACTGTATTTTCATACGCTTTGAAATCGCAAAGGCCTTATACTCCCTCCTTTGTTAGCTCAGTATTTTTGCAGTCGTTGTTGTTGATATAATATGAATGAATGCATGATGCATGCATGAGTTGACTCCAAAAAATTCTCAATTAGTTTTCTTCATTTTCATTCGCTTGTTTTTCATCTCTCTCTTCAAGGAGCTTGCTATTGCTGTATTTAGATGTACAAGGATGAAGAAGGTACAGAGCCCGTTGTCATTTGTTAGCATCTTTTTACAATCATCAACACGCGACAATAATAATTTTGCGATTTTGTCACAATTTTTTTTTCTCTGCTCTTGCATGGATGGGATGACTCGCTGGATTAAAACATTTATTTGTCAACAACAACACAACAACAACGAAAATGTAATGCAACATAACGTAATTTTTTAAGGTGACACCAATCCAATTCTTTTAGGTTGGCTGTCACTGTCAGCCGATCACAATGCAATGCTACTATACTACTACACCTTAATCTAAATCTACTACAACAATTGGTATTGTTTCAATAACACGGTTTGCTACAGCTCCGCTTCTATACGCTGCCGTGTGTACATAATATTAAATTATTATATTGTTTCGCAAAATGCTGAATGGAACCTTGACTGACAAGAGATGGGTACGTTTTTACTTAATATTGATTGAGTGAGTGAATACAAGTAGCAGTCACAGTCACCCCCTCTGCGACTGAAACAATTCATCTAGCAATTTATGCATACAAAAGATAAACAAAAATGTTAGTCTCAATTAATTTTTACTTGAAGTTTTTTATAAATTCATTGTCTCTGGATTTTTAAGCAATGCTGATGATTGCGAGCATTGAATTTATGAAGCGAAAACTCTTCTCATAAAAACCAACACGCTTTGTGATAGCATAGCAGTAACAGAGTAAATTTTATGTTTCTCCAACAATCAACAACGAAGAGATGGAGTGTTCGGCCTGATGCACACAGACATTACTCGTTCGTTTTTTGTTTTTCTTTGAATTCTTATGGGCGTGTGTCAACAGCATGTCACATTCGCAAAAAGCAGAAATAAATGAAGGGAACGATTCATTTTACAGATTGTTTCAACATTCAAGGAAAGTAATTTGAAATTACTATTTTTTCTTTCATAAGTTCATTCAAAAACTTTTCATAATAATCATCAAATTACTATCATTTATTATTACCGTCATCTTAAGCTATTATTCAGTTTTTCTAAAATGGAATCTTAAAAAACCTTTCTTGCAACATGCTTGTCGTTGTCTGTCGTCACTCTCATCAAGATTATCATTATCTACATTCAGGAAAATTTGACAAAAATTATTTAACCTCCATGGATTTACACTGCGTGAAATTAATATTATTAAAGATGGTATTACCGAGACCGAGATGGGATAAGTAAGTATTTGTTGTACAAAGAAGAGAAGAAGTCGGAAGGTGAGATAGAATGTCAAGCAATATTTAACCTTGGGGAGTTGCTAAACACGGGCATAGTACAATTGTAAAGCAGTATTATGTGAGCGCGCTTAAACATAATTATTAATTATTATCCACTTGTTAATGATTTGAAGGAGAACAAGAA
>JAHZNJ010002611.1:0-12554 GCA_027744475.1 Lepidocyrtus cf. sotoi NNG-2020
ATATTATAGCACATGTCATGTTTCAGGGTGATGCGATGCGTTGTCGTGTCATGCCATCAACTACGACAGAAAGGAAAAAGAATATTAAGAACGTGGGGTGGTGGTGGTGATGCACAAGAAAGAGATTGAATGACGGTTGTATTTACGACGGTTATGTCTGCAGGAGAGAAAATACACAAAAAATTCCTTCGATGCTTACTAATGCTACTGTTGCGTTACGATACGAGCTGGCTGTGAGTCTTGTTGTGATGTGAGTGAGATGAAAGATTCGATCGGCAGCAGCAGTGTAGCAGTTTTTGATGAAGAGGAGCTCTAAAAACTGACTTTGTCAGGAGTCAGAATATTATGAGATGAGAAATGTTTTCGTTTCCTTTAGTGTGACAGATTAGAAAAATATGGAGCATGTTGCGAGTTTCGACATGATCAGAGAAAAATTTTGCTTTGGATTAACTTAATGAGGTCGGGAGGGAGGAGGTATTTTGTTATTTTATACAGAAGGATACATAGTTGCGTAGTCAGATTAGATAGATGCTGAACAATACAATGTCATATAAGTTACTTGTTGTATCATTATGGAACTTTGTTATTAGTAAAAACAAAAACATCAACTTTGTAATCATCATGCCAATCATGCATTTTGATGAGAAAGAAAACCTAATTTCGTGATTTTAATTTATAATTTCGTACTTCCATTTTCATCCATCACAGCAAACAAAAGGTTCATAAAAATCTAAAGAAAAAGTTTCCTCTTTTACTACAAAGATTCTGAAGATTTTATGAAATTCAAGTTAAAATCGAAATGAAACCCAGTTATAAAGATAGACAGATCTGCATTTTATGCAAAAAAATGTACGTAATATTATGCAAAACCAGTTTCAGTTCCCCTTTGAAAAAGATTGGTTTAAAAGTGGTTTCATATTTTGCTCAATAGTATAAACTAGTACTATTACTTCCCACACAACAAAAAATAAATAAATCTTTGATCTTATTTGCATAGTCTGCCTTAAGCCTAATTTGCATAAAGTCCAGAACGGATAAAAATGCTCTAACATAACATATTATGAGTAATCTACAAAATATGCAAACTACTTCCAGGTCTCAGTTTTCTCATCATCAAAATGCTGTAGCAATTTTCTTACTGGTCCAATTTTTGTTTATATTTTTAGCCCAATTGCGCTCGTTTCTTCCTTTTTTGCCTTCCAACGATTATATAATGATGCAAATCTTATCATTGTTAGAAGGAACACGACATGCATGCCTGCGTATTTCATATTGGAAGACACACGTTTCTTCAATTCTTTCACCTCTCTTCATAATATTATATTTTTTTCTTTTCTCTTCAACCAAAAATTGAAAACCCGTCCCACTTGTCACAATAACACTGACAAAAAGAAAAAATAATTTCATTACAACAACTCAACAACAACATAGAATCAGCCCGCATTTTTTTTTATTAAAAAATTCTCTTTTATTAAAAAAAACTCTTTCGTAGAAGTGTATGTATAAGTAGTAGGAGAACGAAAAATGTCCTTAAAATAAGCTTAAAAAATATATATACCTAAATAATACATGAACATTCCAGATAATCATCATATCATCAATATTATATACTATTCTAGTGTCTATCTTAAGATTTTTTCTCTCTTAACAACACAACACAAAAACAGCATTTTTTATTTTATTATAATTTTTGCTGGAGTGAAGGAAGAGGAAGAAGTATTCATGGACGATGAAAATTATTATTACAATTTTATAATATAACAAAACTTGTACAAAAAAATTACATTGGCATACACACAAAAAAAGTAGGTTCGTCGTCGGTCGGAATCTTCACTTTGCTTTTTTTTATATAAAAAAATTGAGAACAAGACAAGGATGATAAAAAATGAAAAAATATACTTTTTACACAAAAACTCTCTTCCTCTCTCGTTTTTTTTACTTTCTTCAAGATTTTTTTTCTTGCTTCAGCAAAAATAAAATGGCATTATTATTATTTAGGTAGTGGTTGAAGGGTAATAATAATATCATTATTTTCTACCGCTTGCTGAGAACTGCAAAACTATATT
This sequence comes from Lepidocyrtus cf. sotoi NNG-2020, assembly GCA_027744475.1. NCBI lineage: Eukaryota > Metazoa > Arthropoda > Collembola > Entomobryomorpha > Entomobryidae > Lepidocyrtus > Lepidocyrtus cf. sotoi NNG-2020. The sequence continues at coordinate 2,067 of JAHZNJ010002611.1, forward strand.
TCTTATGCTTTCTTCTTTCTTTCATTCATTCTTCCCACTTAAGTTGAGTTTCAGCAGCAGCAGCAGCAGCAGCGCAAAAAAAGTCTCCAAAAAGTAAAAAAAAGCACAGTAAAAATCAGAGCTATATAGAAAGGAAGACGACGCTATGCACGACACCAAGGAAAAAAGCAGGAGAAGATCTCGGAAAGATAAAAATATAAGATTGGCTATGAAAGAAAAAAAATAAGAAAAGAAGAAGAAGAGAAGGAAATTGGGAAACTATTAATTTTCCTCTCTAGATCTTTTTTGGTAAAGAAAGCACTTCTCTCTTTCTTTGCTTCATCTTGGTTTCATTTCTCTGGGACATAAATTTTGACAGACAATAATTAAACAGAGATAAAAAAAAGTTGTAGAAGAAGAAGAAGATGAGGAAGGCACAAGAGGACAATTATTTATTATTACAGCGCAGCGTCAGAGTAAAGAGAACTTTCAAAAGGAATCTTTGAAGATTCATTGTCACTCTTCTTTTTTATTTCCTTCTTGGGTAAGTAGGTTTAATACTTACAGCTGCTAAAATAAAATCACTTCAATAAAAATTATTAATTGCATCGCTATTGTCGGGAATGGTTATATAGTATAGGTATACCATCATACCTATGTACATTTAATTAATTATATAGCTAATTAATTATCTCTAATTAATATTATTTTAATTTAGTAGTAGTAATTAAAAAAAAAGTTGTAGAAGAAGAAGATGAGGAAGGCATAAGAGGACAATTATTTATTATTACAGCGACAGAATAAAGAGAACTTTCAAAAGGAATTTTTGAAGATTCATTGTCACTCTTCTTTTTTATTTCCTTTTTGTGTAAGTAGGCTTAATACTTACAGCTGCTAAAATAAAATCACTTCAATAAAAATTATTAATTGCATCGCTATTGTCGGGAATTGTTATATAGTATAGGTATACCATATACCTATGTACATTTAATTAATTATATAGCTAATTAATTATCTCTAATTAATATTATTTTAATTTAGTAGTAGTAATTAGTTTGTCAGTATATAAAAAAGTTCCAAATGCTATAATATTTTTTATATTTTAAGCCTTCTTCGTTTCAGCAGAAGAGGGACTATTTGATGGAGTAGGACTAGCCTGACCGATATTGCTTAAACCTCCGAATTGGCCGCCGGAAAGAAATGACTGAGCTGCTCCTTGTTGAGAGCCTCCTGAACCTACGCTTGGGGAGAATCTTCCAGGACCTCCCACTGGGAACCCTTGAGCGCCTCCAGGAAATCCTCCGAAGTTTTGTGCTCCAGGATAATTTTGCGAGAATGGTGCGGATACTCCGTCACCAATTGGGAATCCACCTTGGCCGCCTTGGAATCCCTGTGCTCCTGCGAATGGACTGTAGTCATAAGGGAAACCTTCAGGATTTCCGGAATATTGGCCAGCACCACCGCCCTGAACACCTTGGGGATTGTATTGTTGTTGAGGAAGACCTTGCGGTCCACCTACGAAACCTTGTGGTGGAAATCCTTGAGGGAAACCTTGGAATCCTTCGCCTCCTGAAGGGAATCCTCCGAAATTTTGCTGAGGAACATATTGAGGAGGAAGACCACCATTACCGTTAGCTGCTCCTGGCTGACCTATGAGACCACTGAGTCCAGCGGGACGTTGTTGGGGTCCGGGGAATCTACCTCCGGCTCCACCAAAACCAAGGGCGTTTGGTGATGCTCCACCTTGACCTTGGAATCCCTGTGCTCCTGCGAATGGACTGTAGTCATAAGGGAAACCTTCAGGATTTCCGGAATATTGGCCAGCACCAACGCCCTGAGCACCTTGAGGATTGTACTGTTGTTGGGGAAGACCTTGTGGTCCACCTACGAAACCTTGTGGAGGAAATCCTTGAGGGAAACCTTGGAATCCTTCACCTCCTGAAGGGAATCCTCCGAAATTTTGCTGAGGAACATATTGAGGAGGTAGGCCACCATTACCGTTGGCTGCTCCTGGCTGACCTATGAGACCACTGAGTCCAGCGGGACGTTGTTGGGGTCCGGGGAATCTACCTCCGGCTCCACCAAAACCAAGGGCGTTTGGTGATGCTCCACCTTGTTGACCGAATTGGAGGATGATTTGACCTGGTGGTGGGCGCTGAGCTCCTGCTCCACCTTGGAGAGATCCTTGAGGTCCAAGAGCTGATGGGCGATAGTTTTGGAGGTTGTTTCCAGCGTTGCCTGCCTTCAAAGATAATTTTCCATCCTTGGGTGGCTCATCTGGGTAACCGTCCTGGAATGAAATTGAATCGTTTTTTAATTGTACAAAAATTAAACTAAATAGGTATGAAGATATAATGTAATTAGTAATTACCTCGTCTAAATCTTCGCTGTATCCATCCAATTCAACACTTGGAATGTATCTTTCATCATTTGGAACTTGATTTTCATTTCCTTTTCCACCTGGTCCAGTAGGTCCTTGTCTCTGGTTAAATCCTCCGAAACCACCGAAGTTTTGGATGCTTTGGAGATTTGGTTGCGACCTTTGACCTTGTGGATTAGCTCCGATTTGAGGTCTTCCTATGCTAGAAAAGTCTTGAGGGGGAGATTGAATTGAAGGTCTGAATCCTTGGGGTCCAGGTCCACCAAGTCCATTTCCTTGAGGAAATCCCTGTGGTCCTCCTGGTCCACTGGGACCACCACCGCCATGTTGGATGGGGAACGCGCTGAAGTCTGGATGGCCAACAAAACCAGCGGGAATTTCAAATGGACTGCCACCAGCTCCGGGGAAACCTTGAACAGGTCCTCCAGCACCACCTGGGAAGCCTTGGGGTCCGCTTGCGCCGACTCCACCATATCCTTGTGGGTTACCTTGCTGGGGGAAATTGTATTGACCATTTGGTACAGGACTTGGGCCAAATGCTCCTACTCCTGGATATTGCTGGGCATAGGCAGATGGTCCATTTGGTCCTCCATAAAGTGGTCTTCCAGCTCCACTATTTCCTCCTCCACTAGCTGGGAACCTTCCCCGAACTCCTCCAGATTGGGTGGGAGTAACCGACTGTCTAAAATACTGTCCATTCAAACCACCTTCCTCTTGACTTCCGCTCTGTCTCTTCTGGAATGAGTCTGAATCATCCTCTGAAGATTCTTTGAAGTCATCATCTGTGGTTGGTGGAGCACGGGCAACCTTCTCTTGAGCGGTTTGAGCTGCTGGGGCTTGATCAAAGACATCCGAACGAGCTCCAATACGGTATGTTGATGGAGGTGGGGCGACGGAGGGTGATGGATTCGAATCTAATGACAGTTGTCTTGGCACATATTGAGGAACGTGAGGTCGTGCTTGGTAGACACGGTTTTGAGCGCGAGGTGCGTATTGCTGTGGCTGGTATTGGGGACGATGTTGTGGGCGATATTGCTGTTGTTGTTGTTGTTGTGGGTAATATTGTTGTGGACTAGCAGATAAGGGAAGAGGACGGGAGACGAGGGTGGGTTGTCTGGGTCTCTTGAAATCTCCACCTTCCTCTTCCGACTCTGTTGTTTCTCCTTCTCCTTCTTCGCTGGGTTGATCTTCGGATTTCTCGCCGGCGGTGTATTCCGTTACTTTCAATTGGCCGTTGGCGTCAACAAAACCGTATTTTCCTTTAACGAGGCCGTCCTTGGAACGTGTTTCAACACTGCAATGAAAAATTCCAAATCATTTTTTACAATTCCCTGTTGATTGTTTTTTTACATTTTTTACAAATTAAATTTTAGTCAGTTTTCCAATTACTTACCGGAAGGAACCATCGTCATGCGAATTTAGCAGGATCCGACGGTGGGGATGGTGAGGGATAAGCTGGATTCGAAAACTGAGGACGTAGCCTAGCATTGTGCTGCTGGTGGTGGTGCTTGTCTGGTCCATTTTGCAAGGAATTGTAAGGGTACTGGGCTGAAACTGCACTTACAATGCAGATTCCAACTGCCTAATTAGCAAAAAAAGAAGAGAAAAAATGACATTCAGCAATAAATTTAAACAAAACTAAGCTTTGTTTCTCATCCTTAATATTTAACCTTGTTCCCACCTCTATAAATCTTCCTCACTAAGAAAAATGAAAAATTTCGAACATTGTTTTTCTTTCCGCAAGCAAATAAGTGAAAACTAATAACTAGGTCAATCATCTGAATCATCCGATCCGAAAAAAAAGTTTTGGAAAAAAACGAGGACGAACTAAGCGATGATCTATGCTTCACCAGAAAAAAATGTTGCGAAAAATTCTCTAAGAAAAAGGAATGAAAGAAGAACGCTTTCGGGTAACACCTTCTTTCTTTTCTACAAAAACACAGCAAAAGAAAGAAGAAATGTGAATGAGAATAAACTTTTGGAATTAAAATCCACATCCAATCCACCCATCATCATCTACATCAACATTCTTGAATTCTTCTTTTTTCTTGTTGTACTTACTACGACGCGCGTGTAACTTTTTTTTGTCTTACGATAAATTTCTTTCGACGAGAAGAGAAGGATATATATAATATTANGTTGTACTTACTACGACGCGCGTGTAACTTTTTTTTGTCTTACGATAAATTTCTTTCGACGAGAAGAGAAGGATATATATAATATTAACATAATATTCCTACGTAGAAGAAACTCGTAGAAAAGTGGAAGTAATGGAAAATAACTTCTTTTTTCTTCTTCTTTGGAAAATATTGCAAGAAATTTTATTCTTTTTCGTAGAACTAAGGTAATATTCCATATTCCATTCCATCCCAGTAAAAGAAAATTCCAAGTAAAATTTCTTATCCTTCTTATCACCATTATCATCATCATCTCCAAAAAAAATTGTCATCATCATAAAAAGCCATGTCCCATTATCTATTTTTCCGAAATAGAAAACTACTTAAAAACTCTCTCCTCCATTCCATACCCCGTTAAAACGACGATGATGATGATGGTGATGACGATGAAAATGATTTTCCTCGCCAAAAAAATCCATGAATGACTATACACAAGTACGAATACGAGGAAGAAAGAAGCTGCTTGTGCTTAGACGAGAGAGAAAATAAAAATTGAACTCAACTCCGACAGAGAGAGAACTGTGGAATCATCCCAAACTTGTCACAAAAATAAAAACCCATTTCTTATAATGATGAACGCTGTATGTACTTCTGCATACAACTCCCAAGCTTCGATGATGTTGCCGTTGCTGCCGCTGGAAAAGAAGCGGGAGCCCAGAAGCAGTAGAAGAGAAGAGAAAGAAAAAAAATAGTTTTTTTTATTTTTGCTATTACACATTTGCTCCACTTTGGAAAGAAATCTATCGTTTCTTTCTTCTCACTCTAAACTCAACTATTTTCCCGATTACTATTATTATGCTCCTTTTTCTACTTTCGGTTGTGCTGTTGCTGCAGAAGAGAGAGAGAGAGAGAGAAATAGAAAACTTCTATAAAAGACGATAGAGAGAAACTAGTAGAAAAGAAGAAAGAAATTTGAGTGCCGATAAAAATGCAAATGGTATCGCCAAGCGAAGAAAAATAAGGCAATTGAAATGACACTAAATGTGAACATGAGAATAGCAGTGGCATGGCAGAAGCAGTAACAGTGGATGGATATCCAATCCAGTAAAAGTACTACTTACACCAGCTTACTTACTACTACATCCGGCTCTGCTATTCACTGTTCTTTTTTCAAAATATATATTTTCCTCTTCTTCGTTTTCTTTAAAGACGAGCGACCATATACTAGACCAAACCTTAGTTATAAATTTCAACGTTTTGTGGTGGTGGTGGTAGTGGGAGCATTGCATAAGTAATATTTTGTTACAGTTACAAACGAAACGCTTCCTATTTTATCCTGAAAGACTTTTACAGTGGAAAGAAAAGGAAATATCTATCAGTGTAATACATAATATCTTAAGAAAGTCTTCCTCCTTCACTTGTAGTAATGCCGTTTTGGTGCTAGCTAGTGCTAAAAGAAAAAAATTCTTTTTGTAACAACGAGAACGACCAAAAAAGAAGTAAAAGGGAAGAAGAAGAAAGATGAGAGAAGAGAAGTCGAGTCGATGCGTAAAAAGTCAAACTCAATCCATTCTTAAAGTAGTCGTCCTAAGTCTCTCTCTCTCTCCCCAAGAAAAAAATAGTTATTTTATTTTTTCCCAAAGATATATTATTATGGCACAGTGGCATACATTTTTCTATAAAAATGGGAATCTTATTTGAGGAGGAGAATGTTTTGCAGTAGGAGAGGAGAGTGGTGTGGTAGTAGTGGGAGGAAGGCATGATGCATTGCTGCTGCCCACACCACTCTCTTTTCTGACAATGGGAACTATTCCCCATTGCCCCCTTCTTCTTCTTCTTTTTTTTCGCAGAGATCTTCTTGTAATGTAAAGATTTTTTGGCTTCATTCAGGTTACAGCTACACAGAGAGAGAGAGGGGCTTCTTTTTTCTTTCCCTCTAGTTTTTTTACTTTACTTACTTATCTTATTTCTGGTAGTTTATGGCGTGTTCAATTTCAATAGTCCCTTCTTCCCTTCTCCGCTCTGTATCCTTAAATTCTATTCTATTTTATCCTATCCGAAAGAAATCATTCATTACTACTAGAACGAAAATACTGAAAAAATACTGCGTTGCGTACATAAAGTAGAAACCTTTGAATTTTAATGTCTTCCTAAATCTAATGTAATGCTGACATCTAATAAAATTAAATCTAAGACTAGATTTGATTAAAACGTTATTGCGTTGTTGCTAGAACTGAAAAATGGAATTCTATCTTTTGTTCTTCACTTCCCTCCCTTTCTCTTTCATTTGCTTTGTGCTCTGGTCTGGGCTTCTGTGGGCTCTGACCATTCTTTTCATTCATTTTTTGGTACTTTTACTTTCATTACTCTTATCAGTTCTGCGCCATCAGAAAACTATCAAGTCCACCTACTTTTTTAATAAAAGAATAGTAATAATTGTAACTGACTGAAATAATTGCATTTAAGCAGTAAGAACAATTATGCAGCAGCAGTTAGCTTCTCAGTAATTAGCAAGTTCCCTTTTTACTATCACCACCACCAACCACATTTAGTATTGTACCGCTCATTCGCTATCTAACCTGACACAATGGGAACGGAATCTATGATAGTTAGTGAAGAAGAAGAAGAAAAGTAGAGGAGAATACTAGAAGTCTACAATTGACTGTTTAATAACAACAACAACAGCGCAACAACACAATCGACAAAATTGAAAATAAACCTACTAAAATAGTGCAATTTTTATTTTGCTTAATGCACGTCACATGTTGTTCGTAGTTGGCTGACATTCATCCGTTCTATTTCATCATTCATTAACGCAGAAGTAAAGTAAACTGAAAAGAAGCAGAAGAAGTTTTATAAGTAAAAGGATCCCATCCCATTCCCCATCATCATCGCAATTAATAAATGTGATTTTTTAGCTGCCGCCGCTGTTGCTGCTATAACGCTTCTTTTATTCCTGAGAACTTAAACTGAAGGAGTTCTGTCTGTTCTAATGGTGAGTAATTGCTGTTATTTAAAAGCTTTGCTGAAAAGCGACAACCTTGAAAAGCGTCATGTTGTATAAAAATGGAGAAATCGTGCTTGCCTCTCTTATCCTCATTAAAAGTCCCTCTTTAAAATAAGTTGACAGGCACTTACTTAGAATGCGCATAGGTAAGTTACGTTACATTAGACATAATTATCTGCCTACAAACTGATGTAGTACCTATTAAACTCATTTTATTAGCGATATTTGTGACAAATTACTTTAACTTATTCATGACTGGTGGGACACAAATAATGATAGTTTTTAAGCAGCAACAGAGTAACAGCATTCCTCCCTCCTAATTTATCAAATCAATCGAGAGAGAGATATCATTATTATAAAATTGGTGGGCTGTCTAGATAAAAGTTTCTAATGTTTACCGAAGAAGAGACTTCAACGTAATGATCATTGTAATTATTTTTGTTGCTATCATCAAGCCATGAAGATAAAGATCTTAGAAGTAGATAAGCCCTTGGCCCTTCTTTGACATTTTCTTTTTGGTTAAATGCACTCATTTACCCAAATTATATAATGATTGATAATGATGGGAATCTACCAGTCAGTAGTGTCGTAGTAGCACAGTACACTAACCCTTTAAATTGTATAATAATGATGGATAGATTACCCTTTAGATAAAAAAATCTAATTCTTTCTGACTTGAAGTGAGATGGAGTTAGTAATTGTTGAAATCACGCCTCCACTTTTTTTAAAATTTGAGTCATCTTCATTTTGCAATCGCTCACGCATTTTTCCTGCCTGTTTAAATTAAATGCTTTTCGTCCTTTGCTTTAAAAAAAATTAAGTTGATATTCCTTTTCAATTCATCGAGTTAAAGCTAAATTAGATTTGAATGCCATCGCATCTAAAAACATCGCATCGTCTGTCGCGGTCAGGTCATTCATTTTGTTTGTTACAGGTTTGAACTTTGAAGTTGCAGTAAAGTAAAACGGCAAGTCTCTTTCTTTCAATTTATTTAATTGCCAAAAAAATTACTAATGTAACTTTCTATGTCATTTCTTCACTTTCTCATTAATCATTCCACACAACAACGCGAGTAACTTTAACAGTAAAAAAAAGAAGATGCACTTTTTTAAGAGTTCTGAATTAAACAGCAAGCGTATTTATTACAGATAAATGTGCATATATCGTGTCAGTCGTGTCATGTCGCTTCTTCTTTCTTTGATTGAATTATGTTATGTTATGTTATCTTCATCTTAAGATAAGGTAATTGTGTGATGTGTTACCAAACAAAACAAATTAGAATTCATTCATAGCAATAAGTTGCAGGGTATAGTAGCCCGAGAATTATAATGACTGGTGGTGACCATGTCTTGTCTTTCTGTCAGCCAATTTCTGTCATGATGTGGATTGAATAGTTTTTCTTTTTGTTTCAAAAGTAAACATTATTATTTTATAATTCGATCGTTCTTATTTAAAAGGTGTCTAGGCATGTTTGCACATCGTATTCATGAAGAAGAAGAGGAGTTAATAAAAATAAATGATAATTACTGTCTTGGCGCGATAAGCATAAAATAAAAGGGTCCTCTTCATTTTGTTTGTTGTACAAATGATAATTAAAGAAGAACCAGATCAACCGGTTGGATAGATAGTTAGCACCATTTAAAGTGATCCATAATGAAAACGAACACCCCAATATAAATTAAAGATTTGAAATGAAATGAAATACTTTTAAAAAGAGCTCATCTTCTTTTCTTTCTGTTGTTGTTTTTGTTACTGTACTGCATTTATAAGTTAGTAAATAGTTTTTAGATTTAATTTATTTTTCTCATGACTTCAGAGAGTTCATTGATCATGCCGAATGCCAAGTGCCAAACCAAATCAGAAAAATGACTTATGGATTGTCAAAGGCATAAACTAATTCTCGTAAAAATGCCAATGAAAATGGATGATGATGACCAACGCTAACGAGTCATCGTCCGTCGTACGTAATCGCAATTCTCTGAATGAAAATGGGAATGAATAGAGAAGAAGCTACAGTAAACCAAACCATTTAAAACAAACACACAATACTAGAACGAAAAGGGACTTGCTATTTAGATTTCTATTGTTAACGTTCAAATAAGTCTCGCAGTCGCCAGTCGCCATACTATCTATTATGGCAAAATAAATAAAATAACTAAATAGGCTTCTTATGTAAAAGAAATTGCGTGTCGTAATAATTTAAAACAGATTAGAATAGTGAACAATTAGTAGTAACAAACAGCAACTACTACAACAATGAAATAGAAACGGAGTAAATGTAAATAGTACGTAAGTTGATTGTGATTAAAGTTGATCTAGGTGAATATTTATTGTTGCAGTACTTTTGCAGAAACTGTTGTGGAATTTTCTACTCTACTTGATACCTAATTATTATTATTTTATTCTCTCAATAAATGTATTGAATAGAAGAATGTAGTTAAATGACAAATAAGCAAACAATTGAAAGAATGCATAATAATCAAAAAGAAGAAGCTCACATTATATCACAACAATTTGCTATTTTTTTACTACCGTTACACGTTATGTGAGATAAGCTTTTCACAAAAATACAACAAAGCAAAAAAGGGAAGGGTTCATTCTTAGAATATTACATAAATATAAATAAATAACTGTAATTGATTAAAAAATAATAATAATTAAACTTAACCAATAAAGCAAAACTTTGTTTTGTGTCTAGCGAATTGCTACCCTTAAAAGTTTATTACCTACGAGTATTTACATGATTTACATGATAATGCAAATGCATAAAAATAAATCAGCAGTACCTTCAAATTTTGAATCATAATTCGTAACAATATATAATAATTTTGTGCACAAAAATTAACAATGTGTGGAAATGACATAATATATCACAAATTTTTACTAACCCAAACCACCCACAATGAAAGGTTAAAAAACTGTTAATTAACAAGCAAAATATGGTACAAAAATGTGCATGTGCTTATAAGGAAAATTCTTCTATTTTTAGTAAAATTAAAAAGAAA
>JAHZNJ010002612.1:0-12592 GCA_027744475.1 Lepidocyrtus cf. sotoi NNG-2020
ATGAGACAAAGGTGATTGTGCGAGCGCGAGTGTGTGTGGATTGCTGATTGCCGTTCCTACAACACAAACAAATTATAAAAAAAGTGAAGCTGATTTAGATTTAGCTGAAGAAGAATTGATAGATTTCAGCTAAAGAAAACATAAATATATTCTGATTAGGAAGATTTATTTCTTCTTGCAATAATAAACTGTAATCAAAATGAGAAAATATAATAATAATAATAATATTCCATTTTTCCTCATGAGAGAGAACTTTTTTTTCTACTCCTTATAAAATTCAAATCATATCATGTCAGATTTCAACTTCAAGTTATATAAAATTATGCATCTATTTCACGTTGGTGGTCATTAGCAGATAATCACTGCAAATGAGCTACAAAAAGCTTGTGCCGATAAATTGTAGAAAAGAATACGGAAGAATTTTGTTAAGTTTCTTTTGCCGCATTTCTTTTTCATCTCCCCAATCAAGAGATGAGAAGAACACCCAAATCGAGTGCTCCACAAGAGGAATAATAATAAGAACAAGGAGAACACGCTGATGAGGAGCAGCAGTTCAAATACTAAAATGCCTCCAATTTTCAATCAGCCTCATTTTCATAATCACCATGCATCGCTTTGCCATCATCGCATCATCATCGTCGGCTAAAAAATATAATGATAGCTGTCACGATAATAATGATATTGTAACGAGTTGAAAGAACGCGATTTACACAAACAAACGAGAGTTTTGCTCTGATCTATTCTCGTTGGATAAAATTTTAAATAAAAAATAGGTGCGCTGGGAACGTAGGTAGGAATGTTTAAATCAACACAAACGATTCTTATTGCAAAATACTGATTTGTGTAAAATGTTAAAATCAACACAAACGATTCTTATTGCAAAATACTGATTTGTGTATAGCTTGACAAAAAATCTTGAGAATATAAAATCTAATTATGCTAGAACTTTAACAAATTTCATAAATTAATTGTGAGCTTGCAAGTCAACTAAAGTGTTTGGAAAAAATATTTTTCAAGGAACTAACGATAAGATTTTGTAATGTATGAAATGACAAGACTGTATTAAAGTTTTAAACAGTCGAGCCTCTCCAACTTTTTCAAGAACCCTTCATTTATCATTTATCACAATCCTTTCATTTCTCCAACATAACATCAATATTACATAATCCTTACCAAAAACTAATGAAAAAAATTCTTCTATAAAAATCATGTTATAAAGTAAAGTGCGTTATTTGCAGGATCATCAACGTAATTGTAGTAGACAACATTTCTTTTGCTTACTTGACAGATGAATTTTAAACCTTTTTTTCGTTTCTGTGTGTGTCTCTCTCCCTCTGCAGTTGTGCAATATCCCAATTCCCAAATAAGCATCTTCTCTCTTCAACGTACAGCAACATTTTAAAAACATCTCATCCCATCGCATTCATTCTCTGAGATATGGATGAATGACGGTACGAAACGAACGATTAAGAAATATTTTACTTTAGAGACTCAAGTGGATACGTAATTTGAAGGGTCCTCTTGAAAAATCATTCTTCTCATCATCATCATTTAAAATCAAAATCGAGAGAATCTCTATATAATAACGATGAGACCATTTACCTCTTTTGATACAAAAAATCCTCTCTACGTACCTTTAAATTTTTTATTTCTATTGTACAAAGTAAGCTCTTAAGTTTTGTACATTTTATTCCCTGCCCTGAATCATCATTTTCTATTTTCCCTTTCGTTTTATAAAGAACGATTTTTTTGCAATGACATTGTTGAATGAAATTTTCCATTCTTGTTTGTTTTGATAAGGATGGCCCTTTAAATTTCAGCAGTGACATCAAATTTATCATGAAACCCGTATTATTTCTTTGGGGAAGAAAGCCACCGAGAAACTGGCATCATGGGAAGGTCACAATTTTCAATACAAGAGGATCACTGCTTATGTCAAAACATTATTGCAGTTGAGAGATGGAGAGAACGTTAATGTTACAATGAAGCTGTCATTTTCTAGATGATCTTGATTAATTTTGGAGTGGTTAATGATGCTGATTCTGATGTGACTGACCTAAAATGACATCAAGTTCAACCTCTCCTGTTGCTTCTGTTGCATACTCTTCAAACCTTTCTTTACACTCTGAATGCAACTCATTTTTCAAGTCAGAAGGAGACACGGAAGAGTGAAAAAATACGGAACTCGCTTTTGTAAAATAGCAACTCTCATTAATTTCAAGTGTTGCACGTAAGTAAAAGTGCTTTGTTCTCGTGAGCGATACTCTCATCTCATACTCAAAATAGAGAATCACGTACAATTTACCTAAAAGGGCAGGGTTTCAGGAAGGAACTGTTTCGTTATGATCCATGATGTATAATTTTTTAATAGTTTAACTTTCACTGACGAATTGACGATGAGCAAACTTTACAAAATTTCAGTTCAATCTGTAATCAGTTAACCTACAAGAATGAGCACGAAATGCAAAATGGCGTGGAATCATAATAAGCTGTAAAATTTTCTTGTGCAAAACCAACAGTGTAAAGTCAACTATTTTGTACTTACCCATTTCATCTTCTTGTATACGTTTTGTTTTATTTTATTTTAAATGTAGATGCTTAATGTTTTAAGTTATTTTATAGTTTTGATTTAATGCTTAATAAACTTTGTAGGTTGAAGTTCGCATCACAATAAATTACAATAAAATTTATAATTTTATTTTAACTGTCACACATTCGATTATTTGCACCGGTTTTCGTTCTTAATATGATTGAAACCCACTACTTTTGACATCATTATATTAAATACAAATTAGTTATTGTAAGCACACGCCATTATTGGTATACTTTGAAAGCAGTAAAATATTAAAACACATTCTAATTTGGCTCACTTTCTAGATCAATATTACACGTAATGTTGGGAAGTTTTAAAACGTTAAGTTTTAAGTTAGTTAATCGTGTGTACAAGCCGAATGTAATAGATTAGGGTAACATTATAAAAAAACCAGATCTTTCTTCACAGCAGCAGAATAAGCCAGGTAGCGATTGCCTCATCCAACCAAACCTAACCGCCTACTTTTCTTGCCTGCAGATAGCAACTTTAAAAAACTGATCCTTTTCATTTACTACCCTTTCTTGTTATAACTCAAGCACTTTTCAATCTGTTTTACTCACTCTCTTTTTCAACTGGAGTGAAAAGAACGTGTAGTGTAGACATGAACTACCCAAAGGCAAAATGGAACACGTTTTCTTATATTATGCAATGTTGGTTCAACTAGATCATTTTTTAAATGCCGGCATGAACAGGACATGACAAAGAACAATTCAAAACAGAAAGCAGGGATCTATCTTTTTTGTGACAAGACGGTGATTGTAAGTAAATGATCAATTCAACCTAAATATACTCTAAATGAAATCGGGTTATCTGGATTAAAAAATGAAAAGAAAAAAAAGGAAAGAAAAATCCAGCGTCGATTTGTCATCATTCCCCCTCCGTATCATAATCAAAAACTGATATTGCTCTCATTCTTTATACCAAAAGAAATAAAGTTTTATTCTGGTGAAGTCAAAATCCATTTATCCTCAATCGCTTTGCTGGGTTATTCCGATAAGTATGTTATGCAAGTACACCAGGAAAAAGGACTTATCAACTGCTGTACTGTGAAAGAATATCCTTGTCATTTCGAGCCATTAATTTGGAGTTTTAACTACTAATTTATCGTATTACTCGTATTTAGTTATATAACAACAAACGAATTTGGAAACATACATTCTGTTGTATACAACACATGAGCTTCACCAAAATATGTTTTTCGTCATCTTGCTATTCAGCATAACTCATCGTACATAAAGCAATAAATTGAGTTGTTTAAACAAATCGATAGAAATATAAAGTATAACAACAGAAATAAATTAAAATATATTATTTAAAATTGCAATAATATGTCCAGTAAGAAAAATCAGGCTTACCTTCGGTTTGAATTTTGACCTTCAAAAACGAGATACAACAACAGCTCGGATTCTATTGCTATATTTTCCAACTGAGAAATCGGATTTGCAATAGAATAATTATGCCGTCGGGGGACTTATTTATTTATTCCATTTAAATTGTTTTCGTCACAGATTAGAAAGTAGGTTCTTAACTTCAAGTAAATTTAACGCGCTTTAAAATACTTAATTGGTGTTAATTTATAATTTAAAAGAGTTTTACATTTTCAGACACAATCTTATTTTTAACTTTGCAAGTCTTGCACAAAATAACACGATCCGTTCATTTGATTACCCCTTGTCATTGCGACAATATCCAGTTTAGCTGAAGGAAATTATTTACCCTCGTCTCATCGAAAATAAAATAACAGCAATCAAAATCCAATTTAAACCTCAACAAGTCCATTCACTTTTCCCCCTTCTTTCTCTGCTCCAATTTATTGTTGTTGATTTGTTATTGATCTGATTTCGTTCTATTCAAGCTTGAAAATGTATCAATTACAAACCGAACAAGATCACTCGCCGTCACACTACAGTCATCGGCATAACATTCAACACACTCCACTCCTGATCGTGCTTCTCACTCACTCAACAAGCTGAAGGAAATTATTTACCCTCGTCTCATCGAAAATAAAATAACAGCAATCAAAATCCAATTTAAACCTCAACAAGTCCATTCACTTCCCTTCCCCTCTTCTTTTTCTACTCCAATTTATTGTTTGATTTGATTTGTTATTGATCTGATTTCGTTCTATTCAAGCTTGAAAGTGTATCAATTACAAACCGAACAAGATCACTCGCCGTCACACTACAGTCATCGGCATAACATTCAACACACTCCACTCCTGATCGTGCTTCTCACTCACTCAACGGTTCTCTCTAAGTTTAAACACAATTGTAGGAATAGAACTCGATGACAAAACATGGCACAATTTCTGATATAATAGCAAAGCAAAAAACAACAACAAACAAGGCTCAAACGATTTGCATAAAACGGCAACAATGCAACAAAACCAACAAAAAATTTTAAAACCTTTCTTTGAAAAGAACGCATTTAGCATTTCCCATGCAGCAAAAGCAAAGGTAAAAAAAACTTTTCTTTCTATCCAGCTGGGGCAGAAATAACCAAACCGAGCAACAGGGTTGCGTTGCAGGCAGACTGCTGAAGATTTGAAGTGCTTCACGTTCAAAGCCTTTCTTGTAAAATGGTTTCGTCGCTGCTGAAGGTACTTTGCTCCCAACAAGAGAATCACAATCGCAAACGAAAGAGTAAGTAATAATCCACAGGTAGTTGAGCTTGCATAATAATCAAAAAGGAGAAGAGTGAAGAAGAGAAGAACCAAACTTATTCATCCCCATCATATATATCGTCGTCATCCAACAATCCATAGCGGCTCTGGTCTGATGCTGCTTACTATTCATTTTTTGTGTGAATATCTGTTCGCCCATGTCCCATCATCATCATTATTATTGTCTCCTTTTGAATCTCTTTTGAAAAAAACTGGCCAGAGCTAAGCTCGCTACAGTGAAAAACAGAGTTGAGTTGAGCTGCTGAAGATGAAAAAGGACAAAATTAAGCAAAAGGATAAGAAGGGGAATCGCTTGTTGCCGAATGCTTGAATAAGGAAACTATTCTTGTCCATGTTTTTGTATAACAAAAAGCATTACATAATGTTTCGATAGGATTAAAAGAATCTTTCTTGTTGTTGCGTTGTAAATAAGAAGACGGAGAGGATAGTGAGTGGTAAGTATTTTGTTATTACTACAAATGAAGAAGAAGTCATGATGCCTTGCTTGAAGGAAAGTAGATATTTGCGTTTTTAGTTTCTGTTGAATCTCAGTAAAGGATTTATCATTAAGAGATTTTCAATATTATTCAGCAAGTTATAACAACGCAACGTCAATGGAGAAGGAGTTTTTAGGTATTTATAGGCTGGTAGAAAAGTGCAAGCTATTATATCGGATCATGTTAAAATGCACCTGGATCATTTTATTAAACATTTTGTTTTTCAGTTGACATTCTTTTACAAAAGCTCGACCATCGATTTCACTGTGATTTGAATATATAGAACTGTTTACGTACAAAATACTATAATAAGTTAAGTATAAAGTATAAACTAAAGTATAAGTTAAGTATCTATATTTAAAACTATTATTAAAGCGGCCTTTATAGCTGGAATCAGGGGACATTTTATCTAATGCATTGATGACAAACAAAGTTAAATTATAAATTGTATGTAACCGTAAAATCAAGCAGTAAACGCAAGCCTTTGCAGAAATTTTTTTAGCTCAGAAATTTAAGGATTTCTGTAGAGTTGACCTTATCTGACCTGGAATGAAAACGCTGCCAACCCCTAGCCCAGCTAAACTAAATTACTGGAAACTAATTCCCCGTATCTTTGCTTTTCGTCTAATTTATTGAGCTATTCTTCTTTTAAGAACCAAGAAGAGGCAGCTCAGTGCGGTGTAAGAGACAAGAGAGCACAAAATGCAATTTTATGAAAAGTAAATTTAATTTTGATCATCATCATTGCGTAAATTTAAATCTATGCGTCTGCTCACCTGCCTGTGCCAGTGCCGTCACCTTTATGAATTATTACAGCTCGTAGCTACATTTACGTATGAAATAGTTCACATCATGACCTGAACTTTTTGAGAGAGCAACATCAAAAAAATTTATTGTAAATGAAATTAGAAGAGAACATTCAAGAGCAAAAGGAGAAATGTTTTTATTGTTATGATCATCTCAAATGAAGAAGACGAAGTTCTCGCTTGCTATAAGATTTAAATCGGACTGGGACTACCTGCTGAAAACCACCTCATATTTAAAACCATTTCAATTCCTTCCTTCTTGAGAGCGGTAACGTTTTATAAAAAAATACGAGCAAAACATGGGAATGGCCCAGTTTACTCAAAGAATTACACTAATCAACTTCCCTTCTCACTCTAGCTTTAATGCATGTTTTTGGTCGTTCGCTCAAGGGGTTTCCTAACGCCATAAAGAAAGTGGTGGGATTCCTTCGCAAGAGCGAGAGAGAATAAAATTCATGTCCTTGTACATCATTTTGTACTGCAGCATTCTTTTTAAAGAAAAAATGTTTCTTTTCCGCTTCAGCCTTATCAACGGGTGAGAAGGGTGAGGAAGTAGCAATAAAGAATTAGTTTAGGTAATAGCCAGAAAAAATGTTTTCCCATCCCATTTCAATTTCACTTTTATGGGAGTAGCAGCAGAGAGCAGGGACTTTGGTCAAGGAACCGTAAATTTTGTGATCCATTTTACTTTTATTCCTGTTTTTACTTCTAGAAGGTTAGTACAAATGCACAGGTGGGAAGAAAGAAAAAAATCCTTTGACTTTCTTGCTTCCTGCTGTGAGTGATGATCACTCTAGCAAAGAAGAGGCTGAATGATCAGGGCAGTGCAGTGCAGTGGTCTAATTTAAGACGTGTTAGAAATCAAACCAAGCAAGGCAACTTTTAAGGTAATCTGTGTTTAAAATTTTTATAGTTTTGCTTGGTTTCATTGGACAACCAACCAGTCCTATTTTTTGTAATTTGTTGTTTTTATTATTACCAAAACCATAAGAAAGGTTTTGCTTCTACAAATTTTAATAAGAATGAAGGCAATGATGTAAAACCGTGGTGTTAGTCAATTGAACATTGAGAGACCCAAAGCACCCAACAGAGGATTTGAACTCTTTCTTTTATCGTTATTGATGTTACCAGCAGAGGCAATTGTTTCACAGTAGGAGGTGAAGTTTTTAAAATAAAACAAGTGAAAAATTTTATTTTGTACAATTCAGTTTTATCAACTTTCTTCATACATTTGCCCGGACATTTTGTTCTGTTATTAGTTTGCAATGCTAATATTTATACTTCAAGCGAGCACTAGCGTGATACATATCTGTTATAGATCATACTTTCAAAAATTAAAAATAAAATTTATAGGTCGTATCAGCTTAGTATGGTAATTATCGGTTAAGGAAAAAATGCTGTTTATTGTTAAAAAAAATTTCAAACATAATTCAAATTAATTTTTTATAACATACATATTGCTTCCCTTTCATTCATTTAACATGTACCATGTACCGTTGACTTTTTGACCGTGTTAATAATTACAATTTAACAGCATCCACAATTCATCCCACAAATACTTTCCAAAAATGGTCAAAGCACATAAGCATCTTAAATTGGACGAGATATACATATTTACGCTCCACTTTGCTTAATTTTTTGTATTCTTAAACCAAAATTATACGTCACGTCAAAATCATGATTTTTTTTCTTTTCCGTCTATTTAACACTGCCGTATTTGTAACGTAACTCACATAATAAACCCAACAACTCAACCGCACGATTCCAAGAAATATTGTGGTTAAATGAGGGTTTTTTAAAAGAATTAATCCTCGTCTGCGTGATCTACTTGATATTTTTCTGCTGACTTTTTATTTATTCCGTCCATTCATCTATCCTAAAAATGATCACATTCTTATAAACAGAATTAAAGGTTGAGTGGAAGGTTGAAACGGTCTCTTCAAATACCTGTCAAAAAGAGCAACTCGTCTAAATGTGTGAGGAGGTGCTCTTTAATTTTAATTTTTTAAATTTCTTGGTCTCTACTCTCATTTGAAAATAATAAGTTACAAGAACTCCACGTTGTACATAGGCTTTACAAGTTTACATTGAAATTTGATTACTTGATGCACCATTTGAGCAACTATACCTAAATATAGAATTCCCTAATTCATTTCCACTTATTTTGCGTTGGCGCTATAATTCGCTGCAAATTTTCTTATTATTGACGATAAATTAAGCTTAATCAAATTCAAATTATTTTATCTTTTTTAAAAACTAATTTTATTCGCACCAAACACCAAATCCATTTCCATTTTGCTTCTTTGAACTGAATTAATAATATTTTGTGTAGCATGGCATAAAGTTCAATTCATTTCATTCCCACACGACATGATTTTGACCAATTTAATGCTCATCATGATCATCATATTATCATCATCCCATTATTATCGTCTTACCCAAGATTATGACCAAGTTTGTAGAGAAATATGTGGGGAGAGCAGAGATAGGGACGGGTTGACAGCTCAAAAGAAGACGAAAAAAGAGGAGAGATGTTGTGTTGCAGTGGTGCCGAGAGTTGACGATTATAATGATGATTACAATAATATGATGATGATGAGAAGGAGAATGATGATGCCTAAAAATTACAACGAGGAGGAGTTAATCTCCTTTTTCAGTCTGTGAAGAAGATGAGAAAACTTGAAGAATGAGATGATCCATATGCAGCAAAATCAAGTCAGTCAGTCAGATCACCCTTCTACTCAAAATTTTATTCAAATTAGAAATTCTCTGACTGATTTTCTCAGCAAGGGAGAGAGAGCGCGAGTAAGTGAAGGTCAACTTTAACCTAATCAAACTCACATTTTTTAGAGTAAGTAATAATAATAATAATAATGCATGTTCAAAGAGTGACGTTTTATATTGAATGAGCTCAGCAGACCAAAGATGGTGAATGATGAAGAATATTATAGAATGATAATCATCTCCATTTTTACTCTGAACTGAATTCTTTGCTTTCTTCTCCTTTTTATTCGATGTGAGAAGAAGAGAAACCGCTTGCAGACATTTTTCTTACATGTTATCATCATCAGCAACATCGTCATCATAATTACCTACTTGTTCATCTAATCGGTAATTGGAAATCATCGTTAAAATTAAAATTTGGCAAAATAGCACTTGGTTTGTAGTTTTTCTAGTGCGGTATTGTTCCAAAAAATTTACGACTGAAAAACAAACGATCAAAATGGTTTCTGGTTTGCTTCAAACAAACATTGATTCTGATATAAAAATGTTTTCACTTTCTAGTGCGCTAACACGACAGATGAATTTCTTTTTGGAAATTTAATTGTGACCCATGCAAATTGTACGCTCAATGTTCTGCTCTTAAAATGTATTGAGTAGCTTATTTGATTTTTAATATTAATATCTAGTCATATGTGAAAAAGAGTCAAGCTGCAAATTCAATTAAGAAAGAAAGGTAATTCACATTCCACCAATTAATGGCATTTTATAGCTATCCTTTTGTTCTAGCTAGCAATACCGATTTATGCCTCTATGGGCTGATAATGGTAACTGAAGCTAAAGCGGCGAGTTGACCGTCCTCAAAAGATAAGCAATTTGTTGGCAAACACATGAATGCACTTTTTATGTCTTTAAATCCATTACGGGAATAACAAAACTTTTGTTTTTGTGAAATGATTTTTCTTACAGCGCTGCGTTAACTTGCCTGGACTACGGTATTAAAGAGTGAAGTGTCATTGTGGAATGGAGTGTGATCGGAATTTTCCTTTCCTTCCAGTTTAGTACTCGTCAAAAACAAAACTATCATCACTACTTCTGCTTTTATGCATGGAAAAAGCCGAATACAAAAAAACTAAATCTCTTTTCGATGCCTTCAACATTCTGCGTGTGGGAACAACAAACCCTATTTTATGGCTATCATCAACTCGCTTACATCAAAGTCATGATGATCGCCATCAAAAGTGATAACAAATTTTAGTGTTTCTAGTTTTTTATGGGGAAGGAACAAAACACTAAACCTTTTCATGTCAAGAAAATCTATTTCAAAAAAGAAAAGGAGCCGAACAAATCACATCATCACCTGACGCGGTGAAACAATAAAGGACATTCCAAGATCAATAAAAAAGTGAGAGCTTCTTTTTTCCCTTTCTTCTTTGAAGATGTAAAACCCTTCCTTGTTGAAAAAGAACAGACGTGTAAAGCCTAAACAATCTTGTAAATAGCTGAGCAAGCATCAAAATGAACAAATTTCATTTGCTTTGTATCTCACGTCGGTGTTTGTTGGTGGTGGTAGTCTGGTGATATTTTTTTTCATTGCACAATCAAAACTTGTTCCATTTGTTCTGATATTCCTCTTCCTTCAGTTTTTTTGTTGATTGTGATGGATCGTGACGTGACTGGCCATGCCAGATTCTTTCTGATCTTTCGATGTCACCTGCACCTGACACTTGTCCGCAGAGTCGGCAAAAGAAAGCAACATGAAAGTAAAAATCCATGTCCTTTTTTTTACTTTATGTGTATATTTTTTAAAACTGCTTCTCTGCAGATGTCATTGCAAAGGTGACAATGACGGTGGGAGCTGTGGGGCATGTTCAGCTTTTAAATTAATTTTTTGGTTTGCTTCTTAAAACGTTCTTGATGTTCCAGTGATTTTTATGGCTATTTTATTGCTCAAAAATTAGATTTGTGACCAAGCGATGATTTCAATTACGATTAAACTGGTTTAAAAGTTTCACCCCAGAGTTGAGTTTAGATGAACTCACTTTCTGGCATTTTCTTATCAGTTTCAAGTTTAAAATATTGGCCTGTGACGTTGACGGGTGTTTTTACGGTTTACTGCGAGTAATCCTTATTTTTAAAAGAAATTGTTTTAAATGTTGTGCTGCAATTTAATGATGGCATAAGCGATGCATTTTCTTCACTTGTTTTCAGCAGTTGCACTTACGTTGTACTAAAGCTATAAGTACTTCTGAACTATCTACAGAAATAGTAACGCTCATGAAACAGTTTATGTTTATAGTGGCGCTTTCTGGTTTCATAAAACGGTTTTTGTTGCAATAGGATTTAATGAGCATTTTGTAGCGTTTATCTACACAAAAACTAAAACAGGAAAAGTAGGATGACTTTTACAATGACAGGAAGAAGTTTTTTTGTTTTAAACTTTTAAATTCAGCGGCAGGGACATGGCATTGATCCCCGACCAGTGCTGAGGAATCAGACTAATCGAAAAAACTGATAACAAGTTTTACGTAAGAGACAAAATCATGTAATCTAGGCTATAATTCAAGTCCCTTCTACTTCGAGATGACATTTGAGGCTACCCTTTATCAATTTATCTGAATCTCTGACCAACCTTTTGTGTTCTGGTTTGTCCAGAGTCTATTACAGATTTTTAAGTAGGCTTTTAAAAGCAGATAAATTTTTAAACGGGAACAATGAAAAAACTCAGGAGTTTATTTTGTGTTTTTGAGGGGGGTTATACGATTGGACTTTTGATAAGGCAGTGAAGGAAACCAAGACTGACCCAGGGAAAGTGTTCAGACTGGGTAAATATGGGACTGGCTCCTGGAATAAAATAAAAAGCAGAAAAGCTATAGCCAAAGCCAACCCGTTTAAATTTAAGATGAACACCACAGATTACTTAAAACTTAAACAAGGTTTGAAAACTCGTAAATTATTCAGTGACATGGCTGCCGTTATGCCTTTGCCTTTGTTTACTTTTCCTCTGGTCGTAAACACCCTGCTGGGATTATGGAGAATCAGACAACTTTTAAATCGATAGTAGTTTAGATTCTATTTAATTAAATTATTTTTCTGCCTGCAGCAAAAAAATTCCTATTGGATCTAATCGTAACATTGATCAATTATTAAATAAAAACAATTTAAACGTAGAAGTATTAAAAATAATGCAAACTCAAGACAGTTAATAAAGATTGATAAGGTATTCGCATACAAATAAGTATTAAAATACCCTCAATTCTGGATACGTTTACGATAGGTCCTTTAGAATTTGGAAAATACATTTTGAATTTTT
>JAHZNJ010002613.1:0-15557 GCA_027744475.1 Lepidocyrtus cf. sotoi NNG-2020
AATATCGCTCAATCGTGGGAAGATTTATCTTTGGTTAGTAACATTTTTTTGTTTTTGACTTTGACTTTACGTCGGTCAAGAGTCAAGACTTGATAAGAAATTGAATTGAAATGAGAACTGAATTGAATTGAATATAGGATTCCATGTCAATGGAAGTAGTAACTACAAGACGGACCAGTTTGTCAGACCAGCTATGGCTTTCCATGCCTCCTACTTCGTCTGCATCTTCCTCCCCAGCAGCTTCTCCACGTGTGTTGAGTCGTTTTTCGCCTTCCCTTTCTTCACCCTCTCCTACGCGAAAAAGCTTCACAACAAGAAGATCGCTTAGTCCAATCGCAGTTCGTCCAAGTGTTCTCTCTGGCACACAAGGTATGTATATTATTAATAAATCTCATTTTTCTTCAATACTAAAATGGCAAAACCGTGATCATTACTTATTTTATGTAGGCGTCAAGAGGAAGTGTGATTGGGACTCAAGCATGATGGACTGCAGCCCTCAACCTGCTAAACGTCCAGGAGGCCTGCTTAGCTTTCCAATGGGTAGTCCACAAGCAGTAGCCCCTGTTGCGCAAACATCTGTACCTAATACCAGCTACCAAACAACCCCATCGTATAACTTTACGGGTAGCTCTGCTGCTCCGAACAGTCATCCATTCTTTACAACGAGTCAATCAATGATAAATCCTGCGTCACCCTTTAATCCAGCATCTTCTACCTCATCAAGTTCCCTAGTTTCAATGATAACTAATCACGTGGAAGATTCTCAAAATTCGAACGAGACTGAATCATCAGTGTCTTCTAACGGTGGGAGAGAATCTCCTTTTTTTAGACCTGTCGATTCAAATCATGCAACCTCGTCGGAAGACTCGCCGCACCCTCAACTTCCCAAAATGTAAACGGAAAGAGCAACAATCAGTTTGGCAGATTCTTTAAACGCTTTGGTGCGGCAGTTCTGCAGTACAGTTTTTAAAATAATTTCATGCGTTAGATTTTAATTAACGTGTTAAGTAATTACTTCAGCATGATCGCATTTATCGGATATTTATTTATAATTGATGACTTACGTATAAGATTGTTTAGTTTAAAATATGTGTGAACCTGTTTTTGACTTACTGGTAAGAATCTTAGAGAAACGAGAACAATGATTTTCCCGTCTATATTTTCTTGGTCGATATTTGATTCATTGATATTATTTTATGCATTTTCAAAGTTTTATGAGATTATTAAAACTGTTTACGTCACGCATGTGTTTTGTTTTATTATTTTTTTTGTGTTGGCCCGTTTCGTTTTCATATCTGTCGTTTTTGGCTGTTTGCTACTCAGCCCAAGTAGTAAAATTAAAATTAAATCTAACTACCGCAATTAGGTACTGATTCTTGAATGAATTGTGATAAAATTGTATGAATGTGTCAAATCAAGTATAAACGGAATAATTTATTCAAGAATAATAATATCACTGTCACTTCTACTTGAGATGTTTTGAGACTGAATGGTTAAAAGTAGCATAAAATGTAATTGTAGTGAATAAGTCTACTGTTGAAATATCTACGCAAGAAACCAAAATATAAGATAGGTATAATATTATTGTTAATTCTCATTTTCATTTTAAAATATTTAAAAATATAGTTTACATTATATTACGTAGTAGAAATGTATCTTCTTAGATAGTTTTTTTCCGAATTGAATTATCAATTTAATTGAAAGTTACCTAACATTCACACTTACTGATAAGGAAACACTTCATTTTCTTTATTATTGTTGAGCTCAGAAATCGAAAATAAGTCTCAACAGCGATTAAAATTAGAATAATTTTACGTTAAATGAATACACGTTGACATCTATTTGTTATCTATTTACAGTTTTTATCAATGAGACGTTAAATACATATAAAAACCGTTAAAACGATAACTTCACCGAAAATTGCATCTGTTGTACATTTATTCAAGCGATTTTGCACGGGGCACTACTGCTCCTTTTTTTGTTTCTTATTATAGCTCTTACAGCTTCTACAAAAACTTCATCCAGATTCTCTCTACTTTGAGCGGAACATTCAACTAACTTTCGAGCCTTGATTTTAGTCCTCATTTTCTTCCCCTCTTTTGTTGAAACAGTGTTTGGGCTACCCTCTTTCAGATCTGCCTTCGTACCTAAAAATCATGCTTTGGTTATAATTAGACCATAAAAGAGAGATTAATACATTTTATATCTTACCAACAAGTATTATAGCAGCATTTGGACAATAATGTTTCAGCTCCGGGTACCACTTTGCTTGCACATTGTTAAAAGAGGATTTCTTATCAACGGAATAACAGATTATAAAACAGTCCGTCTAGAAAGACGACAAATCGTCAAATTTTCAGAAAAGGAATATTTTTATTTTAACTTTAAGCTTTTATTGTAATAATCAATTTTACTTTTGGGTAAGTAAGCAATCTTAATCGATCATACTGTTCCTGTCCAGCTGAAAAATTCAATAATAGATTTTTTCACAATCGGTAAAAAATAACGAAACTTTAAAACTTTGAGCTTTTAAATAGAAACTTTTTACTTACCTGTGTCCCACAAAATTACAGCGTGATCTCCTCCGTCAACATTGATGATCTTCCTGTGCTCTTCGAATCTAGGTATTAAGCACAATTTATTGATTTACATTTTTTGAATACAAATTGATCAAATCCGAAAGAAATGTAATGCAAGAAAATTGGAAAAATGGGGGTTTAAATGTTTTATTGATTTAATTGTATTTTGCTTTAGAAACTGTATATTTGAAACCAAATTAACGGTCTTACAACAACAGTAATTTTGTACGGTCTTGGCTCCACCTGAACTGGTTTTCTTCCTTCTGGCATGATAATGAATTAATTCCTCCTAAATAAACCATGTAGGTATGTTAAGTTTTCAAATATTATTCTCAGATCACCCCGAAAATAGTTATTCGTTATTGGTTTATGTCTGTTGTACTATTTAGTTATTGTTTGATGCAACGCAAGCTTGAGTTTAATCATTACTAAATCAGAAATACGGTTGTTGTTCTGCGGTTAAAGTGGTTTCATTCCTTCCGGTAGACTTTAGAAGAATTTTAGCATAGAGTTCGGAATTTCTCATTTGTAGTAAAAATGGAATGATGATTAATAAATAAAATTGGCAAATGTCCTTCGTGCTGAGAATGGTTTCTTCGAATTATGCATTATCTGACCAAGTAATAAAAAAACAACAGAGTTCTCTTTTCATGCAACAGGGTTATTGGTTTTATTATCTTCTTCTGAAAAGATATCTGCAATAGTATGAAAAACTTTGGAAATACTGTCGAAGGTTTTTGCAGAGCATTCAATAAATGCAGCACACTTAATATCCTGCTTGAGTTCTTCTCCATCCGCTGTTGGGATTACAATACTGTCGGATTCCTCTTTGAGATCACACTTGTTGGCTATATAAAAATATTGGTATCAATTCAAATTGGTATAGCATCGGACTCGTGCTTTTATGTTATTTGAATTAATTTAAATGCTTAAAAGTCTAGTATTAAAGTTAATACCTATGAGAATGATTGGAACATCCTTGGAAAGGTTCTTGGACATATTTCTACTATGCAAATCTACACTTTGAAATGAAAATGGGTCTTCAATTGAATAACACATAATAATCACATCCGCCTGAAAAATCGTATTATCTTTAAGAAAACATAAAACGAAATATTATTATGCTAGTACATATATTGGTTTTTGTATAACCTGCTCGCACAGCTCATAAAGCGTTTCTGAGTAGCTGAAAGGGAGCTCAATTATGCGGAGAAAGTATTCGCATCCATTTGAGACAAAATCATGATAATATTCTTGTAATCTGAATCAGACATTTAAAAATCGTGGTAAAAGCATCGTGTAAAAGTAATAGATATTTAATTGGCAATGTGATGTGGCCCGTTTTACCTATGTACATTAGCTTTTCTATTCGCTATAATGGTTTGGTCTTTAATGCATGCTTCTACTATCGATGTTTTCCCAACTGCTTCATCCCCTGTAATAATTACATTAAGCGACTGGAACTTCCAAATAGGGTCTGACAATAGAAGAACGTTAAAAATAATGAAATTAGTACATAAATACGCCAATATTGTTCAATGTAAGCTACGTCTTGTTACTTACTAGGGGGTTTTTCCTCTTCAATTTTTTTCTGACTAGCAAGTTCTATCATCTTCAATAATATTGATTGTACTTCCGTTTTTGAGTGCGATGCAAGTTGGAAAATGGCATGAGCTTTCACCTCTTCATCTATTCCTTTTCCTTCAGTATCTTTTGAACATGGTTTGGTTTTACTGTGTTTTGCACCTTCTAATGAATGTATATCATCACATTTTGTCTCTATATGTTGAGAATAATGACAAACATGTTTAGTTTATATTGCCATTATTCAAATCAAGCAAAAATATATAAAAAACGGATTCATACCAACTAGCATAATTGGAACTTTTGGGCCATCTCCATGTCTCTTGATTTCTGGAAGAAAGCGTTCTTCTATATTTGTGTATGATTCTTTGTTGCCTGCAGCATAGCAAATGATGAAGCAGTCTGTCTGCAAATGAAAAGACCGAATTTTGGTGAACGGTTTTGTTACTCTGCTCTGAGTTTGCAACTGCAAGTCAATCTTGTAAGCATATATATTTTACGTACATGGGCATAGCTAATTGGTCGAATGCTGTCGTAGATATTAGACCCTGCTGAATCCCACAGTGTCAGCGTTATTCTGCCTCCTTCATAATCTACTTCTTCAGTCTGGACATCGAACCTTATTTAAAATTAAAATCGTCTATTTTAACCCTCGTAGTTTAGTAATGGTGAATGGAGATTATTGCTTATTACGAAATTTAATTTAAATGGTTATGAATTATAATATCAATCAGACAATCAGAGAACTTACACAGTGGTCTCATATTCCTTTGGAACGGGTTGATTGAGCAATGCTTTGTAAAGATGAGTTTTTCCTGACTTACTATCTCCAACAATCATGCATTTGATTGCGTTTATTTTTACAATGTCTTTTGGCAGATCACACATCTTTGATTTTGATTTCTGCACAATGAAAATTTATTATTGTTAAAACTCAAAAATTCACAGTTTGGTCAATCAAACAGTTTGTAAATGGTATGAATTTGCATGGACTTGAAGGAAACTTTTATTGCTCACGTTTGTAAAAAAAAGTAGGCTTGCTTTGAGTTCGATCGTTCACAGTCTGTGTCGGATCTCAGAAAAGTTCTGCATCAAAACCAATGATGAGCTGATGAAGTCGATGATGTATACCTAAGCGAGCACTACAAATGAATTTTGCAAATGTTGAAGTTTCACTGCACTGGTGCTGCGAAGGCAGACGTTTTTGTTGTTAATAAGACTATTTATATGGGCATGCATTACGAACGCTGTTTATTTGGTGATGATTTAATTAAACGAGCCCACGCATGATGACTTCTTTTGATATTATGAATGAATCAAATCAATTCAAAACAACCCATAGGTAATCTATCTGCTCCGCTTTTATGAAAGAAAAAAACCAAAAGTGTAAAGGGGTTTTGGGTGTTTGTTATACTGTGAAACTGGATGAAAATCTGCAGTGCAGCCGCAGCAAATAAGCAAACACTTAAAAAGAGTGAAATTACTTAAATATGTTTGTCCCGTTTGGCAGGCAGGTTTGTGGTAAACTGTTTTATAAAAATGAGTCATTTTTGTTAATGATAGGATTCATTGAGTTGAAGTTAGGAGGACAAACGAAGACATGAGGGATATGGTTTGGTAAGTTGGTACGCATCATAATATACAGGCAAGCAACCATACAACTACAGCACAAGTAATCAAAGAGAATCACCACGATGAGTGAAATAAAGTTAGAGTGCCAAAAATATATGACGACGACATATCCAGTTTCATATTCACTCCACCACCATGCACCACCACCAACTCATTCTGCATAAAGTGTGTGAGTCTGCCTTATTTCTTTGAACTTTTTTCCTCTTACATGAATGTGCAATGTAAGTAAGTGTGATAGTAATTTTGTCACTCTCAAATCTCAAATCCTTTTTGCGATAATGTTTGATGAGCTTCATCCACGTTGCAACGTCGATGAGCCGAGGAGGTTAACACATATTTACTATTATACAAAAGTTGTTTACGCTTATGTTTGCGATTAACGATGTGATATGAAGACTGACTGCGCTGATATGCTTGATTTATGTCCTTTTTCTTGCAGAAATTTTAGGATTTGAGAATTTATCTATTTGCGCAAACAACTTCATGAATTTATATTAATGCCAAAAAATTGTTAGTAATAACATTTTGCTGTTGTGGTTGTGTTATCTCTTCTCTAAAACTAATCTCGAGCAATGAAATCTGAATTCAAAATCATCATGATAATATGACTAGAAGGAGTATGATTGGTGGGTACTGGTACAAATTAACTTTAAATTGCTCAAATGAAAAAGTGTTTTTAAACTTGGTAAGTTATTGGTTTTATTCATTATCTTTAACAAGAGTTTATTATTTCGAGTCTTTTTTATCATCGGAACCAGCCCTACGTACAATGTGTATATGCATGTACTACACAAAAACGATAGAGCTCTAATTGTAAGAAAAACAAAGTAATATTTTACCACATCACAGTTTTGTCTGTCTTGATAGTGAAACAAATGCATTTTTCACAGTATGCATAAATGATAAGTTATATATATCAACATATCAACGTAACATCAAATGATTGTTTAATAAACAGAAACAAAGAAAACAATCAGCAAAGCAAGCACTAAATTATGATACTGGAAGAATAGCCAACCGTTAACCATAAGGCGTCAGATCCTTTAATACCCACCGGTAAATAATTTCATATACCTAAACTACATAGCATAGGTAATAATAACAGAATTTTACAATAAGAAAAGGAACCCCTTTCAGTTGTATATTAATTAATGCTATATTTATAATTCAAATTCACAACATAATTATAACATAACATAATTACTATGTGCTTACATGATATTGATATGCTATATAAAAACCGTTTTATATACGAACTAGCGTCAGTTATCGATTATTAGGAAATATCGAAATTAATACTATTGCGAGTATACGGTGTATTGAATAAGAAATGCCGGTGAAATTTTTCTATTCCGAAACATTCGTTTGTCTTTTTCATGAAATAAATAAACTTACATTACTAACATTATACATCATGATTTTCCTTCATAAAAAAGTCATTGTTTCAGTGGGTATTATTATTATATGCATAAAAAGAAGTCATTGCGTTATTAAGGAATAGAACTACTGGATATATACCTCAGAACAAACGATTGCCAATTAATTATTTATAGGTACATGATTAGAAGAATTTCGACTTTATAACCATACGATACCATTCTACTTCGAGTTTTTAATTATGGCATTCTTTAGTCACATTATTTATAATTTAACTTATCTTCTGTTGGCGATGATATGCGTAGCCTTATGGGCTTACGGTACAGGATGTAATTTTTTAAGATATCACACATAATGATTGAGAATTTGCAGCAGCTTGTGCGCGCTTCCTTTGCTGCTGTTCGAGAATAGCTCGAACGGACACACGGCACACATTTTCAATACTTGCCGAATCCTTTGCTGAGCACTCGATAAAATCACAAGCTGCTGACTCTGCAGTCTCATGAATAATTTGAACTTGTTCAGGTGTAATGAGATCAGGTGCTTGGCTTGTCTCACGTAAATCTTGCTTGGTACCTTTTTTATCATGATAAGAATAAGTTTTAATCAATTAGTAGCCGCTCTACCAAATATCAAAAGCAAATAAACATTCTTAAACTTGTAAACTTTTATTACCAACAACAATAAAAGGAACGTCAGGTTCGTGAAGTCTTATTTCGGGAATCCATTTGGTCTTCGTGTTCTTTAGGGAGGAACGATTATTTAAGGCATAGCAGATCACAAAACAATCCGTCTGAAAAACCATTTTACAGTCATTTTCACCATATCATCACTTTTAAATATCGCACTATAATTTGTAAAAACAATGTGGAACATACCTTTGGATATGAAAGGGGTCTCAGTTTCTCAAAATCATTAGAACCGATAGTGTCCCATAACAAACAAACGTATTCAGAACCATCAACAATCACAGGCCTTGTAAATCCATCCAGACTAGATAAAATAATATGATGCCAAGAATTAAATGTTACTGCAGCCAAAAACAATTTCCAATGTTTCAATTATCAAAACACATATTAATGAATAGATACTTACACTGAGGTATGACATAAATTATTATCATGATAAGCTCCCTTCTGGTATGAGTAGAGAAGGCAAGTTTTTCCTGTACAAGGGTCACCCACAAAACAAAGCTTCAAAGGAGGCTGAGTCAATACGGGTGTGGAAGGTGCAGAATTTTCTTTTATTGCTCCATTGGCAGCAGCAGCGGCAGGAGTGAAGCTGTAGGTCGCAACGCTGTCCATCATGTCTTTGCCGTTTGACGTAAAAATGAAAAGTCACAGGAAGAGGAGCTTCTGAACAACTATCGATTTGATAACTATCTCGTTTCTTTAGCAGTGAAATATTCGTTGTCTGTCTTCCTTCCTGATACACATTCACGTTATGGCAGTCTTTCTAGTAAGTTGCATCAGGTATCCGCTTTGTAAACTTATCTACACAAAGACAGTAAAAACGAAATGAGCGTAATAATAAATACATCTTTAATGATTCAGAGAACACTTCAATCTTAGGCACGTAGAATCAATGCAGCGTGTAAACAAAGTGCGATTGATATTGATACCCCATTGCATCGCGTAATTGTTAGTGTAACTACTATACACAATGCATAGCGCAGTGTAAGCGTAACGTAACGTAACGTGTGTAGCTTCCTAACTCAAACCTTTGTTTTAGTGAGTCAACAACAGCAGAACAATATCGAAATTCCAATCGATTTGACCGATAAAGGAACGTTTTTCTGTTTTATTTTGGGGTAACGTTGAAATAATAAGTAAGCTTTCTGTCTGACGGAATTATTAGCAAATACCGTTAAGCTTAATTTTTAATTACCCGTGTAAATACGGTGCATTTTTGTAAACTGCACTTTCTTTTATTTTAAAATCTAGACCCACCAGCAATGACTTCAGAGAAGAAGTACCTGTGTGTACAGGTGAAACAAGTACTAGCTACATAAAACTTTTTACTTTTGCTTTAGTCTTCTCACCTCTATTCACACAACTAACGATATGATGATTGCTCTTTCTTTACATTTTAACTTCCTGAATCCAATTCTCTTCTTACCTTTTAATAACTCTTTTTATAAGTATGTTGTTTGTTTGTCTATAAGATGAGTGGTCGTCGTGTGCTGCCGTGCAACAACAACAGATCTTTCATTTTTCTTCAGCCTTCCTTCTCCTGTTATTGCAGAACGACTGAGAGCACTAAACCTAACTTACACGAGTGTTATTGCAGCAGAAGAAGAAGAACTGACATGAGAGAATTCATGATGAGATGAGAATAAAGAGTGGAGAAGAGTTAGTGCTCAGCAGAAGAAGGAGAGAGGAAGAAGGTGAAGTTTAGCTAAAAACATGTACATAATATTGAAGCATAAGTAATTGTTTACTACAGAAATGTAGAAAGAAAGAACGGCAACAACAGCAGCAGCAGGCAGCGGTCGGTCATGTCATGATGGGGATGATGATGAAATGGAAAAACAACTTTTTAGTGAACTAACAAACAACACGGAGAACTTGATGAAAATGATCGCACCAGCAAGCGCAGCCTATTAAGCGTACATATCAGATCACTACTCACTTCGCTGTAGTAATGCACCGACAGATAACAAGAAATGTAAATGTAGCATTAGCATAGCATCAGTGTTCAAGCTAAATAAAAACTGTGTAAAAAATATAGTAGTTTTACATACAACTTTGTACTAACACTGGTTGTATATATAGATGTTCCATCATCAATAATGCCGTCATCCATCATCCTTAATTTTGTTTTGAATCTACGATGATGTGATTATATTAATTCGATATAAAAGTTTTAGAAGAATCAAGCAAAAATCTTTACTATGAAATAACTTGTGGAAGAAAAGTAATACGGTTTTATCCAAGCCAAACAACGACGGGTGCTAATGCTGCAAAGGTGAAATTCATTTCATTTTACTCTAGGTAGGTGGGTAAATTGTATAATTTATCTCTGTAGCTTGTAATAAAATAAGATAAAATTGCAGAAAATGCATTCGTAATTCTAAAAATGAGCAAAAAATTCATGATTTGGCATGCATTCCTTATACGCATTGTGTACATGGCTTGTTTTCGTCACACTCAAGGAAGTTAGTACCAGTATAGTATCATTCTTTTATTATTGTAGCTTCTCACTTTTTTTCGTTTTGAGCTTTATGAAACTTGTTCAGTTCTCTAATGAAAATCATTATGCTGTAGTTTACACAGCTGCAAATTATTATGTTTTTCATTTATTTCTAGGTCTCAGTACTTTTCCCCAAAAACTAGGGACAATCATAAACAGTAAAGAGAAGTAGAGTCATACTTGAATGATGTGACAAAGAAAAGTTTAGTGAGGCTGGTAATCGTTGCTGCATGTTGCAAAGATGATGCACGCAGAAGTCTGTGAGTACAACTTAAATACTCACTCACTGTAAACAATAAAACAGGAAAGACCGAGTATATGTTTTTGATTAAATGGAATGAATGATTTATCCTCATAGGAGAGTGGAATAGTACGATTATTACACAGGTAAAGAAAGGACAAAATTCATGCAAATTAGCTCTAGCATCGGACATAATTTTCAGATTTCCCTTTCAAGTTAAAAGGAAAAATGTTTTTGTTTTTAACATTTTGTACATCCATATAACCTGAAATTTCATAAAATCGAGTTTAATTTCATGAATTACGAGTTATTTAAAAATTTTAAGATCAAATTCTAAGCTGACTTGCTAGGCCAGTTCACCAATTTGTCTTACATGATCATCACAATAACACTACCTACACGGTGTTTACCAGAGAGAATGGAATAGGGCAAAAGGACAAAGAAGTCATTTTCAAAATGCTACAACAAACACACGCCACCCACCCATTTCTATCTAGTAAATAAACTTGAGATCTCTTCCTCGAAGAGGATAAAATATAAAGCATAATAGTATGGCTTCTTTTTCTAGTTGCTTGCACGGCAGCAGAACAGAATAGCTAAAATTATATTGTGAAGGAGGAAGCATCGACAAATATTGCTTTCGTGAACTGAAGGATTAGGCACGTAAAATGGTAGTAATGGTATTAAATAATAATATGTACTTCTACCTTCTAAATGCCCTAAATAGGTAAACCCCAAGGGATTGAGGAAAGGGGAAGAAGGGTTCATTTTCATTATATATTCATCAGCTGTTGCGGTTGTCTGAACCCAACTCAACACATGATCGATTACATTTATACTTTCATGAGCCATGAACAAAGTAAAAGTAAAAAGTAAAGTTGAGTCTTCGCCTTATGAGCATCAACTCACCATATAATATTACCTTTTCCATTATTAATCCTCTTATGTACTTTTTGCTTCTTGCAATAATCTTGCTTGCTGCAATTATGATATCATATCAAATCATATATGTATTTCATTTCTTTTACGTTCAAAATGCGCTAGTATGACTACAATTTGCTTGGGTTTATTAGTAGAAGCAACAGAGGAACTATTTAGCAAAAATGATATTTATTATACTTTTAAAACCCTGCTACAGTTTGGTTTCGGCGATGAAAAACTTTTGCTTCGTTTGTGGTTGGTTGCTGAGCAGAAAACTTTGTAAATGGTAATAGAGATAGTGATTTAAATAAATTTTATGTAATGAAGACATACCCGTCCCTAATGTTTTTTTTATAATATGAATAATACTCACGGTTGATTTCACGGGCTTTAGCTTTGGAGTAATGCATTTATTTGGTGGTTTTCCAGGCAAACACTTTTACCAAGAAAAATGATTTGGCTACTATGCGGTCTATCTTATCTTATCCTTTCACTGTTAGCTCATCAATTGAGTAAAATGCAAATGGCTTGGTCATGATTCAAAATTTCAAAACAACATGCAACTAATGTTAGTAACAACATAGTAAATACTTTCTTTCTAATAATCGTACTACATAAAAAGAAAGTTAATGAAAGTCATAAAATGTTGCAAGATCAAATTCTCCCCATTACACTCAAGTTTTGTTTTACTAATCACATTTGTCGTCATGAATTACATAATTATATGACATGACTTTTAAACTACCATATTTTTATGCACAAGATAAAAATAGAATTTTTTTAAAAAAGCCTTATCGCTCTGATTTTGTAAGTATAAATAGCATAATGACAACAAGCAATAATCCGATTTAAAATTCGATTCAGTACCTAGCTCATTTTTGTGCTTCTTTTTGCTTTAGTATTTGCCGTGGTGTTTAAATGACAATGAATACTGCTAATATTGTTGCACCCATCATCAAAAAAGCTAGTTCAGTGGCCAGATTTGACTTTTCTTTTTTCATGGATAGCTAAATTAAAAAAAAGTGAAATGATGCTGGCCATAGCTGCAAGCACGTATGTGTATGACTTATCTACACTACCTAAATGTTTATCTGGGAGGAAATGCCCTCGCGTAGGTACCAAACACATAATAAATGATAAAATTACTAAGAAATGAGAATAGCTTTTCTTTGTGCATGCAGCAACGATTATTATTTGCAAAAGTAGCAATGGTTGATTGTTACGTTTACTTTACGGCTCTTCAATGTACATGCATTTTTAAACGAAGCACAAATGGCAGCAAAACAAAGCTTGCATAGTGTTCATCATCATAAGTCAAATCCAACAAAGCTATTTACCTTTTCTTCCTCTCTTGCTCAGCTTTTGCATAGTTACAAAAAGCACGTAACCTCCTTCAAAACATATATAACTCATCCTTATAGGCTAAAGTTTTGTTCATAAGTGACCTTCATTGGGACAAGCACCACACAAACAAATCAATGTAAAAAGCACAGGGATAAAGTTCTGACTTACGTAAAAATGCAAATTACGTTTAAATTAAAACAAACTGCATTCCACAAAATAATTTAACTATTTTTAAGAAAACTTGTCTCACATAAAACTACTTATAACAATATACAGTGGCTTTGGAAGCGTTATTTGCTGGCAATGGCAAGTGGCAAATATTTCTAGAAATCCAATTTTAAACATTTTTATTTGTTTCAGAGCCGTTTTTTGATACTTAACTGCACAACCCACAAACAATACTTGATGGTGACGGTTAAAAGAAAATATTAATTTACAAACCTGTTACATATATACAAAAAATCTAAGATCCTACCACAGGAAACAACCGCACGAAAGAAACAATCAAAATAGTACATGTGAAGCCAAAATCCAAAATACTCAAACTGGCTGATGATGAATTTGATGACTTGACCAAGCAATGCGTTGTTGATGCTTCGAGCGTAAGATGCTAAGAAAAACCGTTCTTTGTGTGCTTGTGATCAAAAGTGTGAATATCATTTTGACTGACGACAACGATTGAGATTATAATGAGCGAACGTGTCATGTCATGCTCATTGCATAGAATTTTAGTACGTTATTATAAGCATTAGAATTGTTTATACTGCCATTACTAATGAAACAGTCATATTTTGGACTTTTCCAAGCAATCTTCAACCGCATTGTAATCGTAAATGCCATACGTACGGATTCATGATACATTCCTTCATTATATGGAATCGGGACAAAGTAAGTACATTTTCTGGCTCGCTAAGATACCAAAAGCTGAACAATGTTTTGTTGATGAAATAATAAAAAACTTGTCAGCTAGGCTGCTCTGTATGTCTGTATGCTGGCGAGAAACTATTTCCTGGCGAAGAAAATAAAGAACGCAGAGAACTTGGAAAATGACAAATTTGGGAAACGTTTTTAATTATTTGTTTGCTCAGATTATTTAAATAATATTAAGATTCATCCATGTTTCCATCACTGTCACTTTTCATGATTTATTAGCGATGAATCATTATTATATTATGATAAATATTATATAGATAAAAGTAGTTAAAAGCTAACAATATCTAATGTTTGTTTTTGTTTGCATATTGCATGCACAGGTTGATAATAATAACAATATGACATAAATTTAATGAGTTCATACCGGATTTTTGTGCGTAATTCTTATTTAAACAAGTGACGGCGGAATTGTTGATTGCTTTAGTGTTACTCATGCACGAACCCCGAACTGTTTCTAAATTAGAAAATTTCATAAATAATTTTCAGTTGTTGAAAATGACTCAAATAACACAGCATACTACTACAGCAGCACACTGTATCAACAGAAAAGCAACCTAGCACTATTAACTAATCGTAAGTACGTATAGTGACAGCTATCTCGTTTAACCCATTTTACTGAATAAAGCTTAATGAGTAATTTACTTTTACGTAGTACGGTACAAGTATGCATTTATTATGATTTTTACACATGTATAATAATTTAACTTTTAGAGCTAACGCGTATTTTTACTTATAATTTAAATAAAACAGATTCACGGTAATGTCTATTTTAACCTAAACTTATCATCACAAACGAGTTGTAGTAACAAAGAAATGAAATCTCTTGTAGTGTTGTAGCTTTCAATAGGAAGTACTTAAGATAGGTTATCGGTGGTGG
Source organism: Lepidocyrtus cf. sotoi NNG-2020 (assembly GCA_027744475.1). Classification (NCBI taxonomy): domain Eukaryota; kingdom Metazoa; phylum Arthropoda; class Collembola; order Entomobryomorpha; family Entomobryidae; genus Lepidocyrtus; species Lepidocyrtus cf. sotoi NNG-2020. Next base: position 14,681 of record JAHZNJ010002613.1, read on the forward strand.
ACAAGTCAGCGCGAGCTTCTTGTCAATGCATCATAACGCCAGTTAAATCGTTGGTGTAAAATTTTACAGAAAGAAACTAATATTTTTTACTGAATAACACATGAGTTTTTATAAGCATTCATTTTCTTTCGCATTCCTAATCGTACAACTTTTGAGAAAATTGTATGAAGTTTCTTCTGCTGACCAATCGAGAATTCATAGAACGTTGCGGCATTTATGTGCAACTGCATTATTTCCCCTTCCTTTTCCGAGACAAATGGTTTTCGTGAATTTCGTTTCAGATCAGACTTTAACCCTAAGAAAAAAGAAAGGATATAATATTAATGTACCTAACCGTTTTGTTAAACGTTTTTAAAATTTTTTGTAAAAACTTTCAGGTCTTATCTTTACCCAGCAGTATCTTTGGTGCTCCTCTGCAATATCTTTTTAATTCTGGCGTCCATTTTCGTAAAACGTTATGAAAAGATGTAGGATCATCAACAGAGTAACATAGTAGAACCACGTCCGTCTGAATAAAATAAAATCAAATACATTTTTTAATTCCCTATTAAAATTTTCTATACGATTTAATCTACAAACACGTACCTTGGGATAAGCATGGCATCTCAATCTTTTCATTTCATCCCCACCTGGAGTATCCCAAATGGTCAGTTCATATTCAATACCATCAACTTCAATCTGTTTGATTTGACTATCAAACCTAATTAACATAAAAATAACAGTGAGAGCTTTGCACCAAAAATTACAAAATATTTACAAACACTTTAAAAAGGCCAATAAATGCATAATTTGTGCATAAAACTTTGTTGTTGTGTAATAAATAATTTGTATTTCAAGCTTACAATGTAACTCTCGCAGTTTTGGTTGGAGTTGCGTT
>JAHZNJ010002614.1:0-10989 GCA_027744475.1 Lepidocyrtus cf. sotoi NNG-2020
ACTCGCCTAAAACGAGCCCAGAAAACGCGCTAAAAACGCAACTCAAAACTGCAAAAACGCAGCGCAAACCGAAAACGCACAAAACCGGCTTCCCTAACTGTGAGACAAAGAGGTTCTATAATGGAAGGGAAGCAGGCTTTGAAGAGTGATGAGGAACCTTTAACGGTACTTGTCGACGGTCCTTGCATGTTCTTCTGATCAAATTAAATTAACATTTATTTATTTTAATGTTAATCAGATAAAAGCGTCCGCTGACTATTACCAACCTGTTTATATATCGAATGTAAATTTTTAAAAGAAATATTATAATCGGAAGTTAAAGTTGGCGCAGGTAAATTTGGTAGGGGAACTACCATTACTAGCGAATCCTATATGGTTCTGTTTTGCAAAAGACGACATCGACCACAGATTGAAGCGCACATTCCCAGTTTTCAGGTTCCTCCAAATATATCGACCGGGCGATATAATTACCGGGAGAAATGCAGAAAAAATAATCTTCCTTTGTCTCCTAATAGAAAATAAAATAAACTTTATCTACATTGCAGACAAGACAAGAAGTACCAGTGCAAGTGAGCGTAGTAAATTTCTTCTTTTTCTAGCACAAAAATAAAAAACCGTCATTCCCAACATCATCGTCATCGATTTAACTTCATTTAAATCGCAGCAATTGCAATATCACACATGAGGCACATGTCAAACATAACTCACAAATGCAGTTTAGTCAGAGTCGCGATGACATGCCGGATTCAGTAAAGAAAAAAATGAAGAAATTTTAATTCAAACTACAAACCGCGAAACTAAACGGGATTCTGTGTGTCAGGTAGGAAAATTGGGAAATCTTAGATCTTAGAAACTACGGTGTATAAAAACTTTTGTATATCCTTTATCGTCGCATCGCCCTACTGATGTGACGATTTAAATATAGTATTCGAAAAAGCGATGTGTTGGAAGAAGCAACCACCATAAAAAATGGAATTTTCATTCGATATAATATTCTATTCTACATCTTTTCTTTTGCGCTGAATGAATCGCAGAACTTTTGTTTAGTTGCACAACTTTTTATGCTTCTTCCTTTTTTGCTGAAGGTTTATTAATGTTGGCAATTTATCAGCAATATTCAATCTATGTTACTTGTCTTACGGATTTCAACACATATTTCTGTATGGAATTAAGGTAAACCGAATTGCTTCATAAATAATTTTTTGTTCCTCCAATTGTTCATTCTGATTAACTCGAAAAAATTTTACTCGCATCTTCCGCTTTTCTTCCAAAACTGAGCATTTTTCACCACCAAAAAACCAGTTGAAATGATACAAAAAGGGTTGTTACAAAAGGAACAATATTCTACGAAACAGGTTAACGCACCCTAAAATATTTCCAAGATAAAAAAGTCATTTTAATTATTGGCAAAACAAAAACAATAACGACAATTTCTTACTATGAAACATATCGCCAACCGGTTGACTCTTAATTAAACAGACAGGTCCATATTGGGGACTAACTTTGCAAATTATGTAATCACACAAAAAGCATTTCAACCATTTTAAATCTATAGAATTTGTATGCTACGAGTACTTCCAAAAATTTAAATTAGGTCCATTCGCTAGCACAGTAGGAGTAAAAAGGTCAATGGGTTTTAATTAACAAAACCTACATGCAAATAAAAGCTAAGATTAATTTGATTACAGTTAGTTTTCATAAACTTCACACCAAGAAGTAATGGGGATGGACGGAAATTTCATGATTTTTTTAGATTACCAATGACCTATGTGAGGTTTAAAAATATTTTCCTGTAAATGCAAAGATGTTTTATTATTCCCCTGAGAAAAACTCGATCATCTTTAAGACAATTTGTTTCCTTAATTTTAATATTTTTTTCAGAGACTTGGGACCTTTACTACAAATAATTTAATACAAGAGCAACGTTTTTAATCAGGTGGTTACACTTGACTGCGAAGAACTCGCCGCATGTAAGAAAAAATCTTGTGGAAATTAATTTTCAGTAAAGTAGGTGACAACAGAAAAAGCTGTGGCTTAAAACGTTAGATTTAATTTGGATTTTTTTAACTTTTTTGTTTTTTCAGCAACTCGTGTTTTAAAATGGGGTTGGGGAAACAGAAGAAAAACGTTTTTATGTTTGGCCTTGAAAAAATTGTAAATTAAGTAAATTCCTATCCAGAAAGCAAGATTTGCCATTAAAATTTGAAGTTTTAATTCGTTTTGCTCTAAACATTTGATTATGAAGGCATTTTATTTCAAGAAGAAGAAGAAATAAAATGATTGACAGTTTGCCGCTGATATTAAAACGTATTAGTTTATACTGTTATAAAATGTTGAAGATTGGAATCATTCTTGGTCAATTTAATTGCGAAAACTAGAAAATTTACTTTTAAATTTCATGATAAGTAAAAAAGCATGTCATTATGAACACGAAGAAGCACTCGAAGCTCAAAACAGTCGCTTTGGTACATCCACAAAAAAACTACGAGCTCATTTCTAAAAATATTTAGTATATATTTCGTTTTATAACTAAAAAACTTCTTATTTAAATATTTATGGCGTAGATGAATATTATTTTAATCCGTTTGTCAAAATGTCTACGAGGAAACGTGCAATTGGTTTGTAAGGGATGTCAAAATTCTTTACGTGTAGTGAAGAGCAGAAGTTATGTTACCAGCAGGGAAAATTGGCTCACCACCATGTTAAGTGGGATTAGATCACGAAAAGATTTCATGGAGCTCAAAATAACTCAAATTTTCACACCAAATTTAGTAATCGCAAATTTCTTGGCAATTTGTAATATCCAGGTTACACTTCTCTTAGGGATGGAAAGTATTTAGTACAATTGTTGGTTTCATTTTGCTAGTTTTCAAGAGTTGTTTATATTTTTATTCAAAATATCTCATCTTAACATTTAGGATTATCTTTAGAAAAATTATCCAAAAATTATCACGCCATCCCCTTAACAAAATGGAATGTTAAAGAAATTAATCAGTTGCGAACTTCTGACTCTGCGTGGTAATGCATTGCTATTATACATAACTTTATTGTGTCTTAATGGAAGTAGTTAAAATGTACATAAACAACCTGTTATATATTAAACTTGCTAATTTCATTAGTTAAATGAGCAACAACAAAATGACACAATCGTGTTCAAGTTCAACTCAAAATCATATGTACGACGCTCTTTCGTGTACGACTACCACGCAATGTTTGAACGGCTGGAAAGGCTTCAGTTGGCTTTCGAAGCGGAAATGAGGATTTATGGTAGGGTCGCTCTTGGCTATATTAACGAAGTCTGGGAAGAAAGTGAAAGTTGCGTTAAATCAGGTGCTTACGTTTGAATTCGCGAAGAATGTGTTGAAATAACGAGGTTTTCCAATGGAAGGGAAGTAGATCATAAAGAATGATCAGGAGTCATCAAGGATATTATGTGTTGAAGGGACTGTTATAGCGACGACACTTGGAGTTTAGGGAATATAGAGACTAACTTTGGAGGGTTGTTGAAGCATATTATAGTACGAAATGTGAATAGGACAAATCAAAATATTATGTAACGTAATTGGTTCTAAAAATATTTTGCCATTTTCGTTATGATAAAATGAAAAAGATATTTTCTCTGATTATGTTTTATTAAAACAAACCTAAACGAACTAACAGAACCTGTTAATTCATCGAAAGTAAATTTTTAAAAGAAATATTATTGGCGGAAGTAAAAATTGGCGAAGGTTAATTTGGTAAGTGAACTCCCATTACCAGTGAATTCCATTCCTGGTTATGATTGCGTTTTGCCTCGGCTTGGAATGGAAGAGAGAATACGCATTAATCTAAACCAGGAAAAGTTATCAAATTTACGAGGTATGCAACCTTCTTCCTATGAAATCTAGCCAATTACATTTCCGTAATACAAAATGTCTTCTTCTCACGCACCGTAGATAAAAAAAATCTTGCATAATTTTACCTCAAATTGAAACTAGGTTTTGTTTAAAAACTTTGTGTGTCGACGCTTCCGTCATATTTCAATCACTCTATCGGCTATTTAAACATTTTTTTTACTTTGATGGAGGCAACGGAACCGACCGGCATAATAAACTCTTGTATGATAAGAGTAAAAGAGACCGCAGTTCAGAAGGTTGCCTATGTCGGGTTCACTCATCGCAAAGACTTAATAAGGGAGTAAGGCTAACTTCAGTTTCGATAGGGTCACTGAAAGATGGGATGCAGCGATTTTGGCATAGAAAAAAAAATTCAATTGGAAAATTATCATATTTCAATATAGCTTACCAGTAGCAGTTACTTTACATTCACCTGCTTTTGATGAATTCGAGAATCAAAAAGGGTCTAACTTTTAAGGCTTTGAACAATTAGCATTATTTTACGAAGGAATAATATTGCGCAGATCCAAAACTATGCGCATCGGTTATTGAATTAATTCAGCTACGCCACGATTCAAACTAAACGCATTTTAATTACTATTCTAATTTAACTTAATTAAAAACTTAAAACAGTTAACTCTATTTAATCATGTTTTTATTATAATAATTCTTTATCTGTCTTTAGAAAACAAAAATTGGCAAATGAAAATGTTAATGACTTTTAAACAAAAAATTGTACCGTAAGCTTGTCATGAATGTTTCCTTTCTGTTTCAATAAAGCGTTATACGTGTTTTCCTTCCACTGATTATTTTTTCTATTCTTCTCATCTTTATATTCTTGGAACTTTGTCTCGTCCATTTCAAGCAATTTTTTATTTTCAGACTCGGATTTCTCAACTTTTTGGGTTAAGTCTACACTCAAACGAGAACTAAGAGCTTCTACTTCTTCCTTCTTGGATTCCAAAGAGGTTTTTAATAACGTTTCGATTTTTTAGAGCCTCTGTTTCAATCTACTCTCATGCAAAATCACGCAACACGCACGCAGTTTTATTTCGAATCAAGTCGTTAATAAGTGTTAAGTAAATTAAGATCCAGTTTAAATTCAAAGTTGTCAGCGAGTATTAATTCGGCATTAATTTACTTGATTTAGTTTCTGATCCACTTCCCATTCCAGGAGCTCCCTCCTCTTCTTCTTCTTCAATCCTCGACTGCAGACAGACTAGCCAAAGTTGTTCCAAACATTTTCAGTTTTCAGCTAGTCTCTGACGATGAGCTGCGTTCTCCTGTTCAAGCTTCAATCGACACTGAAGCGGAAAATTGCACGCAAAAATATTGATTAGAGCTTCAGCGTTGCGTTGTTGCTCATGCTACTTTTATTCGTTGTATTGAATCGTGTCACATCAATTTGTGATCTTCATTTCCCATATAGTAGAAACTAAAAACAAACTTTATCGACATTCAACAACGAAATGAAATGCAATTTCTTTATCTTATAATAGAAAGCGTAAAATTTTTACTGATTTGAAATAATTTTATTTATGTACTAATACAAATTAACACAAAAGGAACAAATCACATGTACCTATTATTGGTAATACATAAAGTAATGTAAAAATTACTAAAATTTAAGTTGACAAAGTTCAAACTGAACACATCTACTAGCAAATTGAAAGTTTGGAGATCTTTAAAGATGACTCTTCTTAATTTCAATAGATTTTTATTAGGGATATGACGTCTACAACAAACCAATTCAGTTCAAATAAGGTTTTACTATCGTGGTGCCAGTCCAGTCCTTCTTCGTTTTTTCTCCTAACGGTGGACAGGACACGACACAACTTCGTGTTCGATGTTAGATGGAAAACTTAAATTGCGTTTTGAAATGGAAATTGACGATTTATGGGAGGGGAATGGATTCACAAATCGGAGATACAACCGAAAGTTGTATTTAATCAGGCGGTTACATTTTGAATATTGAATTCATGAAAAATGCACTAAAAGAAAGATTCAAAGCAGATTTAATAGATTCAACAATAAAAAACCTTGATCTTTTATAAGAAACAGCTTTAATTAGTGCTAATTAATGAAAATTAACATTTATTCGGTGCAACAAAAACTAACACAAAGAGTCATAAGCCTCCTATCTATTCATCACAAATATATAAAACTTTTAAAAGAAATATTATGGGCAGAATTTATAAATGGTAAAGGCTATAATACAGCAGAACTGCCATTACTAGCGAATCCCACGTTTTAACTACGGTTGTAGTTTTACACGTCTTTGAATAAAAAAAGAAACACTTTAATTCAACTACAAACCACAAAAATTCCGCAGTTGTACGAAATAGCTCCGAAAAAACATAGTCAATGATGAGTAATGAAATGAATTTATGGGTAGGCGGGTCGATTAACACAATCAGAGAATCACAAATAATAGGTTTAATCAGGTGCTTACGTTTATATTAGTGAAAAATGCATTAAAAGCAAGAGGTTTTAAAATGGAAGCGAAGCAAATTCTATAGAGTGACGAGGACGATGAATCTTCAACGATATTCATCGGAAGGACTGTTGTGGCGGCGGCACTTGGAATTTAGGGGGATATTGGGACTAGCTTTGGAGGAGTGTCGTAGCATTATCAGTACGAAATGTAAATATAGGAAAATTTAAAATATGCAACGTAATTTGTTCTAAATATTCTGTCTTTCTCTGATCAATTTAAAATAACGATTATTTGTCTTAATGTTATATAATAAAATGATAAAGTACTAACCTGTATTGATTGTAAATTGCAAATTTTTTAAAAAATAATATGGGCGGAAATAAAAATTGGCGAAGGTTAAATTTTTATCGGAATTGCCATTATAATCGAATCCCATTCCTGCATATGAATGGTGTTTTGCCTAGTCTTTGTAATGAATTAGAAGATACACTTTTTAAACCAAACCACAAAAATTCATCAACCTTACGAAGTGTAGCTTTCGTTTATGAAGCATAGCCAATTACATTTCCGTAATACGAAATGTCTTATAACGCGCCGCAGATAAAAAAAATCTTGTATAGTTTTAACCCATCTTGTAACAAGGTTTTGAAATTATCAGTACTTTGCATTTCAATGCTTCGGTAATATTTCAATCTTTTTAACAACTATTCAAATCAATTTTTTGCTTTGATGGAGATAACTAAACCGGCAGATAGACTCTTCTGATATAAGAGTGGGAGGCCCTGGAATTGGGTGAAAGTGAAGAAGAAAATCTCATTGCTTCTGGTGCTGACTTGCTGATCAATCAATCAATCAATCAATGGTCAATCAATCAATGTGTGGGGAAAATCAATTGCGAATTTGTTTGAAGAGGGAAAGTTAAGAAAGAAAAGTAGAAAAGAGCAGCAGTAACAAACAAACAACAATGACAATGTTTGACCAATATGTTCTCTTTCGCGAAAAAAACCTACATGCTTTGCACATTTACCTGTTATAGCACAACTTTATATCTTTCTTTATTGTATCATTTTGTTCATAATCATTGTCATGATCATTACACGCTGGATTCACAAATGAAATTTGGTTTCGTGTAGGGAAGTTTTAAACTTGAGAATTGAGATGAGATGCTTTTTTAGAATAGCCTTCAACGATCGTCGAAGAGTTAATTTGTTGAAGTATTTGGTTAAAAATTATGTGCTATTAGAAAATAAACTGAAGAATGAGGTTTTCTTTTCTTTGCTCTCCTAATAAATAGAAAAGTCATTACCAGAGAGTGAGTGTGAGTAGCATTGTAAATATTTGTTGGAAGTTATCATGAAAGCTTACGAAGTACGTATTTGTGTAGAAAATGTTCGAAAAGAAGGGAAAAGTAGTTTTTATTCAAACTTTTTTATGTAATGATGTTTACACGCCGAATTCACAAATAGAATCATCGTTTGTTGGAGTATCTTGTTAAATATTATGTGTGATATTGGAAAATAAAAGAGAAAAATTAAAATAGGAATATGAGAAGTGAGTGATAAAGATGGTAAATAATTATTTTTCGATACTTGTGATTTGATTTAACACAGATTTTGATGGACACTATTACAAAGATAGGCAAAGCATCATTCACCTATCATTTCAATATTAACATATTTCTATCAAATTCTCAATCATCGTGATTACTCATCAAAATGGGGTGAGGATGTTTTATTTTAAATTTTTGAAACAGTAATAAGATGAGATTTGTTTTGGTGGCTTACAAAGTCCTAAAACAATTCAACCACAACTTTATGTGCAATCATTGTTCAGATTCATTGAGGAGTGGAGGACGATAATTTAATTTATCATAATACGTCAGAAATATTGATTAAGGTATGTGGTTGTTAGACTTATTGTCAAGTTTTTTCGACAAGCGTGCGAAGCTAGTTTAATAACTCACACATGTACAAAAACGTTGAAATGACGAAATGGCCTTGCAGAGCGTTATCAACTGTGTACTGTTCGGGACTTTGCCTTTTTGTGAGTCCTGAGCTGACTGAGTGACTAATATAAACGAAAGCTAAGTTAAAAGTATAAAAAAGTGAAACCGAAAGTAAACGAACGTGAACGTAGGCTTGAACGTGATGTTGAAAACAAAATATTTTGCTAGCTTGTTTTAGGCTTGCTGTGGCATGCTTATGGGAACAGTATTGGGATAATAAAAAGTAAAACGGATGAGGTACTATCATTACGATCACGAATGAAAGTAAAGGGTGCGTATGTTTTTATATTGTGCATTTTTCACTTCTTTCCTTTCTTTCTTGTGTGAGTTGGCTTGATATAATATTGGCTTAGTTCGTTTGATCATTCAACGCCAAAGCATTGGCTGCTTCTGCTGGTACAAATATTTGAGTAGAGAAAAGTAAGAGAAAGTCAAGTATTGTAAAAGTTCTTATAGCAATTTAAATTTACCTGATGCCCTGCCGAAATCAATTTTTCAGAAAGAGAAGGTTTCCAATCAGAAATGAGCTTTGAATTGCAACATCATCAGCATTTTTTTATTATTCATCGTTCTTTGTGAAGAAATCACAACAGCTACAACATAATATGAATGCTTATGGTAGTAATTCCGCTAGGTATACGGAATTTGGCTAGGTTTTCAGACAGCGCGTCGGGTAACATGAGGGAGAGGAGAGGTCGCTATTGGGCTCATTCCGGTTCTCATTCAGCCAATTTTTCCATCTTGCTTCGTCTGACTCTTGGGTTAAATTGTTTGGAGGTCTCACCACGTTTAAATAATCCTGAAATAATTTAAATAAAAAGGAATCGAAAAAACCATCTTTTGAGATTGGTCAAATAAAAGCTGGATTTTATTTTTTGTGTCGTTTTAAGCAGCTCAGATAATATTGTGCTCACCTACAACCAACGATGACTCTCAGACATTTATCAACAGTGTAGCGCTTCCTTTGCTCAAATTGGAGGAGGACACACACGAGACACGATTGCGAATAAATGTTTTTAGCAAATAGAGAAAAATCATGACAGGCAGCCAGCCAGAGGGAGAAGAATATAGCCCTTTTTTAATGCCAAGGTTTTTTCACGTAGGCCCAGTAGGTGCTCCATTCCATTCCTTCCACCAGTCTATTCTCTTTCTCTTTCTGTGTCATTTTGTGTCACTCTAAATATTTTGCAAAGAATAGAATATAAAAGATTTTTCTTTCATGAGGGAAGAGATGGAAACATTCTGAATTTGAATTCAAGTCCCAATCCCAATCACAAACTCTTTCCCAGTTTCAGCTATAATATATATTATCTTGATCAGACTCGCAGCAGAGAAAAGAAGAAAGAAGAAGGCATTCCTGCATTTTCTATTTCCACCCTTCATCATATCTGTCGTCACATTTATGGAAGGGAATGGAATTATATATTCTGAATCCATTCCATTGAGTTGCATTGCTTCTTCTTCATTTTCTTTAAAATCAGCTGGTTTTGGTGGTGGAATATGGAAGGAGAATAAAAAAAGCCGAGAGTGGGTGTCGGTAAACAATATAACTTAACAGACGAATTATATTTTGTATCATTTTCTAACATAAACTGATTTTGTGATATGTCGGAATCTTAGCCACTGTCGTAGTATATTTGCTTCTTTAAAATGAGCGTTTTATTTGGAACAGATACATTTTGATAAGAAAAAGAAGATGGATCTAGATTTTGGACTTTAACGATCTTGCAACACCGTAACGCATTCTTATTGCCAATGTTGAATTAGGTTAACCGAATCTAACCAGTGTATGAAGTAATTACAAAAAAGCAACAATTAAACTTTATAAAAAGTAAATTGATTTCCAGAAATGAGCTGTTTGTACGCATCCTTGAATTAAATACGTGGTCGGGACTGGGAGGAAATAAAAAAATTAAGTGGAATTGGCTGAATTGAAGATATGATGACCCCCTTGATTCTTGATATTTTTTATCTTTCTCGGAAATAAGAAGGCTGTACACCGAAAGGAAGGAAGGAGGAAACTTCCTTGTATGTTGAAATATGCAGAAGATAAGATGCAATGCTTTAACAAGAAACAAGTAACAAAAAAATATGAAACCAAATAGACTCAAAATTGGTTCTTTCAGTCAATTGCACAACAAAAAACTGATTATTTTACAGAAGTCGAAAAAATATGTTGAAATTTAGAAATGTTCAAGTAAAGTTAAGTTCGTAAATACCTATACAAAAGAAAAAAATATTTTGAGGATTTGGAGTGAACAAAATTGTCAGACTAAATTGAGAAAAGACGAAATTTATTCGCCGAAACCGAAATAGGAAACATCCAATAAAGGAAATTGTAAAGTTTGGGAAAGTTCGAGTTAACATAGATAGAAAAATCTGCTGGCTAAGTACAAAATGCCAAAATTATTTCTTCGTTGAAAAAAGTTAAAATCTTGTAAACGTTTTTTTTTGTTGAGAAGAAGAGAGTTGACTGGGTTTTTTTACTTTTCAAAAAAATCACTTCCTGTCAAAGAAACGTAAACAATAACAATCTTGCCTCGTTGTTGTTCCTCTCCAGAGGACTCCGAAGTATCAACTGACATGAGTAGAAAAATTAGTTTTCCTTTTATTATACTTCATGAAAGCAATTCGAATACAATGATCATATACATCACATCTGTTTCTCAAAG
>JAHZNJ010002615.1:0-15083 GCA_027744475.1 Lepidocyrtus cf. sotoi NNG-2020
ATATGAGGAAGTCTGTATTGTTATTTCAAGATAACGTAGCAGTTTTGACTTTTAGACTGACTTTTGATGATTGATAGAGCAACCGAAAGTAGGTTAAGGTAAAACAATGCATTTTTTATACTTTTTTACATTTTACGTTTACTTACACTAATATAAAATACAAACTTATTTTTACATTAGAAGTGTGGGTTTATACTTTATACCGGTAACGTATTTGTTTCTTGGAATGCAACAGGAAAGTTGAACTGAATTGAACTTGAATTTGGCTGATCGAGATAAATTTGCATAGTATACAATAGTTCATTCAAAGTCAATCAGGCTTAAGTTCATGCCAACGCAAAAATTCGGTGAATAATTCACCTCTTTTTCGAATCCTAGTGGCATAAAATACACGGAAAACTAAAAGACCAGCAGCAGCTTCTTTGTTGCTTGACAAAAATCTCTTTGTTCAGTCCTATTGCATTCTGTGTAGAATTCAAGTTCAAAGTTGAAACTGAACTTGGTCTGTCTATGTACTCGTACTGTATTGCGGGACAGTGAGTTGTTGCTGCCGCTAGTAAAAATAATGGCATTTTGTATTTTGTTATTTTTTTATTATACTTGTTTGTGTAGTGTGTGTGTGACGTGTGCTGTGCTGTGCTAGAAAGATCGAGAGATGTACTCTCAAAGTTCATTCGTGTTTGTGTGGTTTGTAACCTGTTGCTATTGGCAGGCACAATTCTAATTTCCTAATAATAATATTATGTTCTTGTTTTTGCTGATCAATTTTTGTACTGTGTCATTTACAGTGTGCAGTTCAGCTGATGTTAGTGATTTCTTCGTTGTCTGTTATCCTATGGACAATAACCGGTTGTCTGTTATAAAAACCGGTAAGTAAGGCAGAAAAAAAGTAGCTATTAGTTTGTTTCTAGTTTCTAAATACAAGGATTAGATAATTAAACGAAACAGTAAAAGGTTTTGTAAAATAAGTTTTTTCGAATTCGTCTAGGATTTTATATTTTGTCAAACGATAAATCAATTCTGATAGAAAGTCGAAATGGAGAACACGTTAAAGAGAAAAAGTGCTGATGTGGTTGTCGGTGATGGGAACAATAATAAAAAGGGTCGTGTCGTGTTCGTGTTGTCCTTTCCAGGAGATCATAACGTCCAAAAAACTGACCCTATTGCAATGAACAACAATATTCAAATACCACTGCATAGCGTTTTCAGACGAGAGGACAATCTTGATCTCGTTTCCCCTACTACAGGTAATGATTTTAAATATCTCTAAACAGGGTTTTTTAAAATGACAAATAATAAAATTTTGTTTTGTTTAAACATTATTACTGTTATGTTCAAATTATGTTGCTTGTTGTAGAAGAGGGTCTGAAGCTAGTAATCTCACCCGAGTTTATGAAATCGTCTGGGTTGTGCGGAGAGATGGATATAAAAAATATTCAGGATTGGGTTGTCAACAATAATATGTCATCACGACACGAAGACAAGGTTAGAGTATTGAGATGGGGGGCTAACCCAACACGATTTATTTGTGAGGGAACTTCGGAAGAGGGTTTTTCTAAAGGTGTTGAAAATCTTTTCGGCATGACCATTAAAAACGTAATTAAATTAAAACAAATCATAATTTTTATGTACCGTAACAGCGTAAATCTGTTTTCCGACTTTTTTATTTTATATTTTTCTACTTCTTCATGCTAGAATTTTTCTGGCTTGTGTAAACGGGAGAAATTTGGTCCTGTTGGTACTACTCGTAAGTTTACCAGGAACAAACCGCTCGACTTATCTACAGAGTACGGGCTAATCCTCTAATTTTAATAATATTTTTTATTAGTACTATTCAAAACCGCCCGCCCGTTGTATTAAAAATTAAAACTTTAAATATTGTTTTCTTATCCTATAGGTTAACGTCTATGCCATTTGGTCGGTCAGAAACAATGATTACCATCAAAGGCGTTGCAAGTTTGCTAACAGGCCGCTTCTTAAACGATGAAATTGTTGATTCTGGATGCATATTGGGGATTGAGGCTTGTAAGGACACTAGTGATATATGCTATATGACCGCGTCTGCGTGGTCGACGGCATTTATTCATCCCGATGATAAGATATTGCAGCACCAGCTAACCACCTTATATAGACGACTACTGACTTACCAACCAGATGTCTTTAAACTCAAGTATATGGTCTGGACAGTTTCACGGGAGTATGCACAAATACAAAAATAATAAAATAAATTGTGTTGCTATAATAAAGCTGCAATATTAATTCTAATAGTAAATAATATTTCGTTCCTTTAATAGAAAGCACTGGACATTATGCGTTGTTCGAAACCCGTTCCCGCCTAAAGCCAGTGTAACGAAATATGTTAAGTCGATAGAAGCGACTCGAGACTTCTGTGAAAAGTTAAAGTATGCAAAGAAGTTATACACTGAATGGATAACGGGAGGTAAGAGAATTTATTGGTATGTAAATAATTATTTTGCCCTGTTTTTAGTTTTGATATTTAATAATTATGGAACTTTTTGAATGTTATGTTACAGTGAAACCGGAGTTTTTAATATTTGATAGTATGGAGTCTGAGTTAAAGTCCAAGGTGGATAATTATGATGAATACCAGAGTGACACGCTGTCGTATCTACGACGATGTCTCCTTGAAATACATGGTGTAAGATAATAATAACTAACTGAAACTGAATGAAATTATAAAATTCAGCAATGTCTGGTTTTTATGTATTCTTTAAAGGAGTGTTGGAGAATGGAGAACAATGAAGTCCTACAACAATTTGTCATCGGGTTGATTACGCACGAGTCGTTGCATTTGTTCGTCCCTCGTCGCCCAATCAATGTTCCACAGCAAATTATCAAAAAAAGCCCGGATTGTGGAATATTTGTAATGGCGTATGTCCGGGTATTTTTCAAGCTACTAAAGGACATGGCAATCCCATATGATGAAGTAGTTCGCTCCGACTGGACAAAATTTTTCGAACATGATGATAGTATCACAGATTATCGATTCAGGCTCTATGATTTATATCGCTATAAGGTTGCTCGAGAAAATCCTAATCTGTTTGAAAGGGTATTCAAGGACAGAAATACTGTTCCCAATTTATTGCGAGAATACCATAAGAAATTGAAAAATAAGTCGAGCAAGAAATAATTTTTATACGTAAAATACTAAAATCTAAAAGTATCTAATATCTAAAAGTAGCAAATATTATACCGAACTTGTGGGAACTTTTATTATAGATTTTAGTAATACGTGTAAGTGATAGAAGTTACTATATAGCATCGCGTGTGTTTCTGCAAGTCGCAACTGGTTTTGTTTAAGATGATCGTTTTCAAGCGCCATAGGTTATTTTATAAAAAGCTTAAAACGTTATTTGAAGTACTTCATGCTTTTTTAATTTATTAAAGAGCGCAATTTAATTTTTTAAAGCTCTCTGGGATTTTTAAAAGAGCGACGGATTTTTTCACCGTATAGTTTTTAAAATACACAATTGTAAAAGCGCCGCACTTATTTTCACTGTTCTATATTTTATTCAATGGTGTGGTGAATATTTTATGTTCAAACCTTTTTATAGATGTCTACTGATGTACAATAAAATATAAATAAAACATGTATTAAAATATTACTAACTGTGCCAAATTAAGTCAAAGATACTTGCCAGGCTCTAACGTATGTTTTAGAAGGGTGTAGTACAGCAGTACATGTGTATTTGTTTGTTAATGAATTACTACCCTGTGTGCTTGTAAAAACATGGATTATTACAAATATTAATGATATATTTTTAAGTGATTTATTACTTTGTTAGTTCGTAAATGTTATCGGTTGAAAGAATCTGAGGAATCAAAATCTTATTAATTTAAAATTTTATTGACGTATAAAAATAATTACAGGCACTACCAAATCCAGCAAAATGGCATTTTTCTAATTTCTCTTATTTTCTCGTAAACTTCGTAACCCACATCCACACATTTAACACAGCGGCAGTTATAAACTCTTATATAATCATCCATTTAATATTTAATTGGTCAATGAAACTGATTTTTTCCAAAATTCTGAGAGAGCCACTGCATTTTTATGATTATGCTTTGCTGAAAATCTGCAATTTTGGATTATTTTTTTAATAATGGTATCGTGTGCAATAATATTTGACTTATCGTAAGTGCACGACCTCTTAAATCTTAGCTTTTTTACCTTTTCTGCAATCAAAGCATTTTTTTGCAAACGAAGAAGTTTGCAGAAGAAGCAGAGAAGAAATGAAATGGGCCGTTAGTCAGGAATAGGAATTTTTCATTACTCAAAATAAAGGTGTTCACTCAGCGGGTTACTGACCGACCAGTTAGCAAAACATTTTTTTACGAATAAGAATTTTATTTTAATTTTAACAGCAGCAACAAAGTACTTCAGGTCAGGTATATTTTTTTTTCTTTTAACTTCGATGAGTACAGTTTGTGTACATTTTCTCCCTTTATGGCTTTATAATAAACGTAAGCATTGCTTTAGAGAAAAATGCAAAGAAATGCTAAACAGGTTGTTGCTAGTTGGAGCTTTTTTTGTGGAAACTGGATTTAATCTGTCATAAATAAAGTTGCATTGTATTTTTTCTTATGCAAGTTGTTTAGCTCTGCATGTAACCCAAAAAAATTAAATTCAAGCGAAGAAACTTTAGCAAGTTATTGAAAGTTGAAGCTTCATGACCTTTGTTTGATAATAAGCAATTAAATAACAGAATTAATAAACTCGTAGTACGTAATTCGATATAAATGCAAATCCCATTATAAATTCATACTTTGTTGGTATTTTCTTATAGTTGTGTATTCTTAAGCAAGTTAAAATACGTAAGTTAGGTAAGTTAGGTAAGCCCGTCTTTTTGTAGCAGGTTTTGTCGACACAGCAGGGAAACCCCGAACCAATTCAAATCAAATGTTTACAATTTTAAACCTGATCTTTATAATCTTATAAGGAGAGAGGAGAGATTGATGATATTGCCAATAGCGTAATATATCTGTAAGCATAACGTAGTAATATAGTCAATCACAATCACGTTGCTTCAAACCAAACCAATCATCAAAATTTAAGAGGCTGCATCTGAGACTGGGATGGGTTTTGATCTTTCGTCCTCCCTTCAGCAATTTCAGATTGACAATAAATGATCTCATCAATCTCATTTAAAACTTGTCAAATGCGTAATAACTGCACTTTTGTAAACTGACTTGAAGTTCATTACCATCGGTGCAGGTATAATGGCTTGATTTTATTGGCAATAGCGGCAGAGCAGATTTATCGGGAAGCTCAAATGTAAGAATTGAGGGAAGGTAATCGAGGAGAAATAATTTTATAGAAAAATGCAGCGGGGATTATGACGCTGCTTAAATGAGATCAACTAAAAGTACTCAATAAAAAGTACCAAATCCTTAACATTGAAATGATGGAAAAATTGAATGTTTTATGCATTTTTGCCTGTGGTATCTCTGTTGATGAATGGTATGCAGAGATGATTACGGAAAATTTCGCGTCAAAGCGATTTACTTTCCGCACTCCTTGCCTTTTTATTTGACAGCAAAGTATGTTGTTCTATAGTCAATGCTATTTGGTTAAGTAAAGTAACTTTTACAAATTACAAATTTCAAGACGATTTATTTATAATTCTGTAAAGAAAACGACTGCATGCCACAGCATAGCTCACATCAGCTCAGTACCACCTCATTTCATTGTATTTTATTCTTCATCATGGCCTGGCCATGAATGAGTGAAAATCAGATCCGCAAAATTATAATTTTTACAACAATAATAAACTAAGGGGGTTTGAATGTTGTTGGTTTTCTTAAAAATCTAATTTTATACTATTTTACTTTACAAATATAACAAATCTTTCATCTTCATCATGATCAGTAGCACACGGGAACAATAAATTCGTTTGGAGAAAATGCACTAATGTAATAGCACTAATAGCGCTTTAACTCTGCATACAAGTGAGGTCAAACTAACCTGTGACTGCTGTGTGTTTATGTGCATATAAAGGCACAGAAAAGAAAATATATCAATATAAAATAACCACCTCAACCCTCACCTTTTAGCTTCTCTTGTCATTTACATTTACTTTACTTAAAGTTCCTTCCTCTTTTATTTATAAATTATACATATTTTTGGCCAATATGACGAGCTAAACGAAAGTGAAAAACTTGTTGAATTTTCTATTTGATGATGACGATGATTATAATGCTTTCTGACTGACATGCCTTTGGCCTAGTCCTTACTTTTGTAATATGAGAGAGGGGCTCAAAAATAAAGTAAATAGTGAATGGCAGATGTGTTCAACTTTCAACTCTGCTAGCTGAGAGTACAGTTTTGCAGCTGCTAAAATAGGTAATGGAATGAAACGAATGACTAAAAATTTTAATAGCGAAGTGCAAAATAAGGAAAAATTGTTCGTTAAAAGATCGACTTTAGTCGATTCTAGTCATGCGGTCGATAAAGTTGTCTGTCCGTCTGTCTGTCTGTCCGTCCGTCTGCAAGATAATTGACTAACGACATAACAGAATTCAATGAAACTTGGCATAAAGGTTCCTTGGATACTCAGGAGAACTCCTATTGTTTTTCAGCGAAATCGGTCCAACGCTTACAGCGTAGGAAGTAAAAATGTAAGTGCTATGCTGTGAATCAGTATTCAATGCCAAGCAAAGCATAGCAGTACAGCTGTAAGCAGCACCAACACTGCAATGATGCCAATGGATAAAAAGATAAACTAAAACTGATTTGCACGGTGCGGGTAGCCCAACGTCGTGTGTATAGCCAAATATGGCGCGGGTAGCCCCATATCTTCAAACTGAAGCCAGATACGGTCACGCCAACTTCAGCATCGTATGCAGCATTCAAAATAGTACAAGACATGAGAAATCCATGTAATTCGACTGAAAGGCAGCTTCGCTGTTTCAGTTTGAAGTTTCCGCTTCCACAGTTTTTAGTGGAGCATGNAGCTTCGCTGTTTCAGTTTGAAGTTTCCGCTTCCACAGTTTTTAGTGGGGCGTGCCACAATTGTCAACCCATCCACATGTTGAACCAGGTTTAACACACATTTTTCGAACTGAGGTGGAGAAGCCGCCTTCGTTTAGAACGGGCTGAATTTTTAACAGCCTGTAGTAAATTAAATGCTCTATCTTATGCTTGTGGTCTCATGATCGTACTCACACCCGGTTTGAACCCATGGGGCTTCCAGGGATTTTAAAAATTTACATTGCAGTAAATAATTGGTTGTGTATTGGAACTTCCATCCACTGCTTACTTTAAAAGGAAACAGAAAGGAGACGGGGGATGACTGTTTTTACATCTGTCTATTTTTTTTATTTATTTTGTTAAAACTCAAAGGGCAATTGCTCATCTGAAATTATCATTTTAATCAAATACCTAGTACCATATTCTTTCTCCGTTTTCAGTTTTAGCAGGATTAAACGGATTTAGCAAAATTTAACGGATTTAGTTAGATTTAACGGATTTAGCAGGATTTAACTGATTTCGCAGGATTTATTGAATTTACCAGGATATAACGGATTTTACAAGATTTAAATAATTTACCACAGGATTTACCCCATTTAACACAAAATTTCGCAGATTTAACGCAAAATTTTGCAGATTTAACGCAAAATATAACAAAAATAACAGATTTAACGCAGGATTTAACGGGTTTAACAGATTTAACGCAGGATTTAACGGGTTTAACAGATTTAACGCAGGATTTAACAGGTTTAGCAGATTTAACGACTGATTTAACAGATTTAACGGATTTCACACTTTTCCGTTGTTACAGCTGCGTAATAATTATATACTGTTAGTGTAAAAACCATTAACCGAGTTCAACTCAATACGCAAAAAGTTGAATGTTTATAAAGATTTTTTTGTTGCATCTTAATATTTTTTATTTTGATTGAATGCGCTATGCGCTACTGCAACTACATTTAAGATAAGCAGGATCATATCAGGAGGTATTGTGATAGAGAAGTGGCGATGATGACGAACTGTTCAGCACTCCCAACGTTTTTGTACAGTTGCTTGCAAAATATAAATAAATTAGGGATTTGAGGATTACGAAAATCAAAACAAGGATGATGCAACTTAAACGCATTCTTTAAATCTTAATATGGTCTCTCTCACTCCCTCTTTAATCACATAAGTTTAAGAACGATGCGATAATGAATCGCATCAAAACGAATCGCAGACAGACGAAGTCGAGTACGAGCATTAATCCGCCGCAATTTCCCTCCTACGTGACTCATTAATAAAGAATTGTTTATGCAAAAAAATAGACAACTGATGAAATTCTAAACAGCCAACTAAACAAGGCAAACTGTCAAGACTTCAACTTTAAAACTTAAAAAATTAATATGAAAATGCTCCCAGTTTGACTCAGTATGGAACAAGAACAAACGGTAAACAGCTTACAAACAACAAGGAGCAGCAGCAACAACAGCGATATTCATTTTGATATTAAATGATCACTTATTACTGCTACTTACTTTTATATAAAGTGAATTTGCACAATGCATTTGGATTGTCAAAAGTAAAAAGATTAAATTTTTAAGCATGACAAAGAAAACGACGACGATGATGATGACGATGAAAAGACGACGAGTGACTATATGAGAGATTCTTTTTCTTCTTCTACTACTGATTTAAGTATTATTGGCTACAATATTATGCTTGCACACTGCGTTGCTCATTGCCATTGTTTCTTCCTCATAATATTCTTCTTCGTTTTTTCATTTAATTTATTGGATCGAAGTGATGTGAAGTCAGCAGGAGTGCGCCTTTTCTCTCGTAATGAAATCAAGTGAGTAAAAAGAAAAAAATTGTTCCAATAAAATAAATAGTGGAATGGCAAGTAAGTGAGTGGACAAGTAAGTAAGTAGCAATGAGAGAAAAAATACGAGTGCGTTTGCGATTGACTAAACTGAACTAAAAGGTTTGCTGATGTTGTCTTCTTGTCTTTCGTCATCAGCTAAGCCTAACCTTGTTTCTTTCTCTCTCTCACTCTCTCTCGCTGCCTTTTCTGTCTCTCGTCTTTGCTGATTTTTTTGGGAAGCTAATGCTACTCTACTGATGGATGGATAGAGAATTAACTTCGTTTAACTTCAATTGAAAAAAATCCGAACTCTGTTTCAATTCAATTCATGGAAAAATCCTGTTATTTGTTTTTTTTTTGCGTCTGTTTTCAATTCAATAGATTTTCATTCCAACGCTACGCTAAAGACTAAAACTAAAGCAGAAAAATATTTAATTTACTCTCAAGAGCAGAGGAAAGATCATTTGTACTGTCCTTTTTATCTGATAAGATGTCATAAACGAGCATCCGATAATCATCATCATTAAGGTTTTTTGTTGCAAGAAGGCCAAGCCTCCTTTATAGTTCATTTTTTTCTTCACTCTCTCTCTCTCTCGCTTATAAATTATTTTTCTATTATTTTTTAACATTTTTTTCTTTTGCTGCTGCTGAATTTATAATCAGGGTAATCAATTAGGTACTTATAAGTAAGCATGTGTTGGGTTACGGATGCACCATCGTTTCTGCTGAACGCATGGGTGGCCCACCTTTTAACAGAGCACGGCGCATTCGTGTGGCATTTCAAAGTTATGTGTATATGACGATGTTCTGTAGATTATCTTGTTTTTGTTTGAACGCGAACGCTTTTATAAGTGCTTTTAGCTTCTCCTCGTATAATATGCAATTGATGCCTTTTTTCATCTCGTGGCTTTTCTGAGCCAGACGAACTTATATTAAACTTTTACCACGAAAATAAACTATTTTCATAAATATCCAACTCAACTGAGCTTCTAATTTTAATATTCCTAGACCAGAGATTGCTCAGTTTTTTAGGCAAATGCTAGTTGTTTTTAAATACAAATGGGCAAAAATTGAAAATTTGTTGACTAGAATTGATTGATTTGACGATTTAAAACTGAACTCGGAAAATGAATGATGCGCAGGACATGGATAGCATTAAAGACCCCAAAGATTTACCGGTACCCTTCGGCCACCCTATTTCTAGGTTTATGATAAAAGTTTGGGCGTTATGTTTAAATCAAACATCCATTTAGCTAATGTGAGTGTAGCGATAAATTTAAAAACTGATGTGCCATTTGATATAGTAGAGACAATAGTAGGTAGACTGTACAAATGTCCTACATAACTAAAAGATTATCCAAGAAATGCACAGTTTGCTCACTTATTCACAGGTAAGCTGTGATGTTCATATGAAGATGCCAGGGTAGATTAAAAGGGCTGTTGAATGGTTAAAGTATGTTTAAAATAAGATAAGTTGATGGCACTAATTTAAGCGTATGCTACATGCAATGGTTAATTTAATTAATTCATATTTACAGCTGTTTGTATTATAAAATTTGAAAAGGATTATAAACTATAAATTATAAATTTATAAATATAAATAATTATAACTTTAAATAAAAAATAAATAAGGAGAGGAACTTTACAAGAAAACGAGTTTATACTGTAACTAGGTAATTTAACCAGCTTACGTTATGTGAGTTTTTAATTTAATAGCTACTGGTGTTTCGTCTACCCCTTTGTCTAACCCCCGCACGAAATTTAGATGAAGGAAGGGTATGAGTTGTGGATCTGGATAGTTTAGACCCAACCTTGCTCTCCATTTGGCCACTAATTAGGATATTATCATGGAGTCCTGTATATAATAATGAAGACGCTTTTGAATCCTCCATAACTTTTGTTATTTCTGATTTACTCATATTGCCTAGTTGAACAAGAGAATCACATCGGTTGAGGATTTTGTAGACGTTTTTAGAATCCACTCCTGGCATTTTTGATAGGAAATCATGTGGAACAGGATCATACGTAGGGATTTGTTTCCCAAATGTTTCCTTTAGGATAGAACTGGCTTTTGTCGAATCTGGTTGCTCTTTTCCTATTTTCATTTCCTTCATATTTTCACGACATAGAAACAACAAATTGTTATGTTATAATTTATTAGTTAGTTATAAATATAAATACAATATGCGCACTGAAAATATTATACCCTACATACATAGAAAATTTCCGATGTATATTGAGCTCCGGGGGACCACAAAAGTTTTAGTTTGGGGAATTTCATCGTAAGGATTTGTAACTTTGGCATAATTTGTGCGAGCTCTAAAATTTAAATGCAATAGAGATTTTTATCATTATTAGATGAGAATTAATTACAACAAATAATTATTGGCCGCATAATTTACCATTTCTGGATTTGTATCCTGCACTACCAAATTGAGTCTGGTGGTGAAGAATAGTGTTACGTTGTACTGTAAATCAAAAACCCAATGTAAACGTTGTGGTTAAAAATTGAGGTGGTTATATAAAATATATACAAAAAGCAAATTTTTATTTGAAAATGCACAAATGCGATAATTCACCGGTTTTATCAGTTTCACAAGAGACGTTGTTTGTAGTAGCACGATCGTCTTTTTTTATTAAGTGTCCTTCTATGTTCCGATTTATTCTATTTTTTTCATCCTAGAATAAAAAATACATACATGTAGAGGTAAAACTAAACGTTCATAAGACATTCCACTAAAAACATTCAACAATAAAGATATTAGAAATAGTGTAATAAACAATAAGTTCAGAAATCACATACCATCAAAGCTTTATCACTAGTCAGTTTTTCAAATGCCTGTCTTTCCCTTTGAATGGAGGTGAGAAATGCTGTTTCTTCAACGGACATTTTGAATGAAATAAAGTAAACCTTGACAAATTTATCAATTCTAGCTGCTCGTGCTATGTATGCTTCGATGTTTCGCACCAAATCTAGACCTTTATAAAAGAAAGCAAACAATTTGTAAAATATCACTATTTTATTACACTTGCCATGATATTAATCTATGTTGTGAATGTAATATTGTATTATTTATACTACTTACAAGGATCAGTTAAAATAATAACATCAGGTTGCAAAGTATTCAAGCTTTTGCTCACTCCGAAAGATTCAGACTCATCTATGTGCTGTAGTGGTCTGATATAAACGGGACTTTGTAGGAACTCTACATCGTTACAATCCATTTCTATTTTTGTAGGTTTTAGTTGAGGATCTGACGCATTGTCGTGTGCTGCATTTTGTTCGTTGACACTAATACGTTTTTTATTGGTAAACCCGGCCATTCTTGTGAGTTCTCTTTTCTCTCTACTGATTTTAATCAATTTGGTCGATAGATCAGATGATAATTCAGTTTTGATATTTTCACTATTTCTAAGAAGTTTCCCTATTGTAGCTTCCTTTCCATAGCATATGAAGTCCCTTATAGCCAATCCGGTTCGTATATCCGCTGTAAAAATTATCGTTTTTTGCCTTGCTAGGAATCTCTCCAACTTTCCACCACTTTCATTCCTCTCTGTTTTTTCTATAGCTTCCCTCTTATAGGCCGCGTCCCTCAAGATTTGATTTACTACCTCCCATTTAGGAAATAGTTCTGGGAAAGCTATATCAGAACCAAAAATTCTGTTCCTCGCACAAACAATCACGTTCTCTGCTGATTTTGAACAGAGCCATGAAGAATTTATTGCTGCATCTTCTGTTGTATAATTGCAAAGTAGAGAATAGAATGTCACACAGTCTGACTTCATTAGCTGGGCCAGAAGAAGTCTGAATATTTTCAGATTGTTTAAAATTTCTTTTGTTTTCGAGTCAATCATGTTCCACGTAGGATCAACATAAGCTGCTACTAATTTATCAAAAAAACAATCATTGAAAATTGTTTCCATATTTAGTTCTGTCTTATTAAAAGCTGGATCCAAACTCATTAGCTCGTCTAGAGAATATTTTATCAAGTCTACGAGGTTGGATTGGATTTGGTACATTTCTGCGGATAAGCTGATATCAAGTTCTACAACATTCGAATTCTCCTCTGTGTCGGTGTTTGTGATTGTGAGAGATTCTTTGATGGAAGTATGTGAACGTGGCCACAGCGATACACTGCCATCCGTAAGAAAGGTGTGTTCTATGATGCGACTAAGGTTTGAGTGTTCCGATAGAAACGATGTTGGGTTATTGGAGAACGCTTTTATGAACCCATTTTTATTTTTAGACCGATATAGTCTAAGTATAAAAGCTTCTTGTGACGAGTCGATAACATCATGAGCTCGAAGGACAAATATGCCAGTAACCTTGTCAGCCGACAACACATCCTTCAAGAGGTCTACAACCAAAATTCGCGATGTTATAAAGAAGACACCCCCTTGTATGTACAAATCTTTCCGATGTTTTGCGGCAATCTCTGTTGTAACTGAAACAATCCTCCCATGTTCTTTCACGTGTTCAACATAATACCTCTCTTCTGCTGTTGAGGCTGTTAGAACAATTACGATGCTTGTAGCTAGTGAGGCATACGCTTTAAATGTTTTGATCAACACCTGTGTAATAAAAAATGCAATCAATTATTATTTATCATGATAAGTGTTGTGCTCTTTGGTTTTATCAATTTAAAAATTAAAACCTGTTCAATTGGAATCCCTTCTGCATATATATGCAACTGATTTGGATTATTGTTGGTTGCATTGATATCCAGAAAAAGTTGATTCTCGTATGGGAGCAGCATGGCAAAGGTAAATATTTTGCGATTAAAAAAATAAAATAACGGAAATAGGATTTGTGGCAGCCACCAATACACAGTGTTAACGTTGAAATTTAAACTGATGATAATTGATAATATAATCTTGTTTTCTGTTGATTTTGATTTTGACACTGGGTAGGTATATTAATGCCGTCATCATCATCACTCATCATCCCTCATCATCACTCATCATCACTCATCATCATCATCATATTAAGTTCGGTTAGGAGGGTTTTGAAAACCCCGCTTTGACTATTTGTTGGTTGATTCCTGTAAAGTAAGACAGCAGAGTCAGGATAACATTTTGGATAGACTGACCTTTGTTGGTGAATAGGCTGCAAGGGGTATACTAAAAAATGGGACTACTGCACTGCCACAATACAATACCACGCTACTACATACCATTTTATACTTATAATATAATTGTGCAGCTTTGCATGCAGGTTTCGAATCGGAAAAAAAATCTGATTTGTTGAACCGTTTATGCAAGGTTGTAGAGATTATCGTTTGCATCTGTAGATTTTTTAGTATCCAAAATTGTTGTATAGCTACAGCTTATAGCAAACTCTAGTAGACGTTCTCATTATAAATGTATGCATATTCGAGATGGCTTGGTTGCTTCTCGTACACTCTGGTTCTCTGCCCAGATTGCAAATTTAAATTTTCTGCCACGTGGATTTGTTTTGAAATCACTTTCAAGATAAGCTCAATTATCATAAACACATAATTGCCAATGATTGATATAATAATTTACGCAAACGCATTTGCTGCACCATGGCGTGGATGACAAATATGCGTCGGATCAATGTGTGTGTGTAGTCGCAGGTAGCGCACAAGTACGATTCACTTTTATGCCCTAATCTTTTAAATTTACTTACTGGTTTTACTATAGTTAAGACTTTCCAACTTTCAAAAAATAAGACTTTTTGTTTTTTCGATTTCATCCATTTTGTCTTTGCCCTTTCCTCTTCAAACTATTGGTATAACACCTGTATTTGACTTTTCCCTTTTGCGTGCTGATTGTCAGCCGGGGAAACAGCGTTTAAGCATGAGAAATAAAATAGTACCAGCAAGACAAACATAATGCCAGGAAATAACAGATTCAAACTTTCAAATCAATAGTAGGAAGAATATGAAATAACTGCCTGGAAAAATCTGATTTGCCTTATAGTACATAAAATGCAATTTATTCAAGTTATGCTCCATTTAATGACAGGTGGCACATACTCGTTGGTTTTCTTTTTTACTCTCTATCTCTTCTAATATTGGAATTTCTTTCTCTCATTCCCTTAGCGAAGTTTGTTTTGCTGTCTTGTTGGTTGTTAAGTTTTTTTGATTGTTTTTCCCTTTTCGTTCCTGTTTGAAGGGTATGCAAAGATTTATTTATAAATTAGTAAAAAGGTAGCTTTAATTAACATGACTCAATGGCTGAGTTGGTAAGGGGCCTGTCTAGACATTCTAGTTTGCAGGAGATCCT
>JAHZNJ010002616.1:0-10274 GCA_027744475.1 Lepidocyrtus cf. sotoi NNG-2020
TTAATTTTTTTTATTATCGCACACTATCATCGTCATCGACGTCTAGAAAAACAAAAGCTTTGTCTTTTTCTAAAGAATTTCTCCTTGAGCTTAATTCTTATACGATATTTCTACACGAAAGGCGAGCGAATTGAGGCAAAGAAAACAGATTAGCTGAAGAAGGAATGCACAGCAGTAAAAAGAGGGAGTAAGTAACTAGTAGTAGAAAGTCACTTTCGATTTTATACGGTTCTCACGCTTCCTCAATCAATCGATAGAAGAGTAATTTATTCGCTGATGATGATGTCGCAAGATTGTGATGATGTTTTGATGATTACGATTCCAGAGTAGTAAAGTAGAATGCCAGTGAATCAAGCAGAAAGGAATGTTTTGTTGTTGTTGTTGGAATTTTTCAACGGAATTTGGAATTTGTTGATCTCATTTTTGCACGAGCTTGTTGGAATTTCCTGTCAAATAACTAAATAACCTCCTCATGCAACACTTTTTATTGTTTTTCAGGAGTACATGGTCAGTTCAGTGATCAAGTCGAAAAATATTATGTCGCTGCATGTTTTTGCGTCGAGGTAGGTAGGTAGGTAGGTCGAATTTCAAAAATGAAAGGGAAAATGTCGATCAGAGCGTAATCACTTTCAACGGAAAAGGAAATTCTCTTTAAAGAATTTTCGTACTTTCCTTTCCTTATCGATTAAGCGTGGAAAAGGGGAAGCGTTAAAGAGAAAGCGTAAGTGGCTTGGCTTTAAAAGCTTTCGCAATGAATGACGCGCGAAGCGGAGCTCGCTCCTTTGTTTTTAACTGTAGAGATGGTGTCAAGGTTTAATGAAATTACAGGTTTACCTTTTGAAAGAAATATCTCACGCCTTAATCATCTCATTATTTTAACTTTAAGCCTTCGAATTTACATAGCTTTCGCTGTATGGCGTCTGTTTTACTGCTCGTTAAATACTTAAAGAAAGAATCCAGGCCAGACCTTCTTTCCTGTGGCTGTAGACGATTGACGATGTGGACAAAATGATAATTTTAAAATTTGTTTGAAATTTATAGTTATTATGCTTCTGATGAAGAGATTAAGAGCAAGACCACCATCTAAATATCTAAATATAGTCATTCTACTGCAGTTTTTCACTTACGTTGGCGGTTCTATAATTATAAAATTATATTTTTAGACTACCTCCTCCTAATAAGTTAAGTAGCGTGATAAAATATATACGATGCTAGATGCTATGTTGTTGTTGCTGACGCGCTTTAAATTTTTTTAGCAAGGTTATAAAGAGAAAGGAGTGAAATACTTTCGGAAGGAGCTTATTTCTACCAGTGTGAAATTAGAATTAAAAGAGGAATGAGAAGGAGCATAATACAGAACAGCACACGACACGACATCGAATGACTATCCTTGAAGCTTTCATTTTTATAGCATGTTCTTCAGCAATTGCGCGGTTGTTCTGTGATTCCGGGTAATTAAAGAAAGGTCACTTTATATAGACTGTTCTAGAAAATGATTTTTGTCTCATTCCATGTATGGTTGTGTTTTGGAGTTTGGAAGGACATCGACTTGCGACTTGAAAGATTTTCAAACCAATGGTCATCTCGCCGTGTTGTGTTTCTAGATAAAATGTTAATTTATCAAGAAACAAGCAAAATGGTAAAATTACATTTTGGATTACATTTCACGAGTTATTTTAAAACAGTAGCAGCAGAAGTATGGAAGAAAGAAAGTCTAATTAATGGAGATAAATGATTACTGAGACTGAAGCAAACAATATCATAAATCACAGAACGGGTTGACAAAATGACAAGCCAATTTTTTCCTTCTTCTTGACTTAAACCAGGCTTGAGCTTTAATCATAGAATTTGATTTATAAATGATTTTATAGACTTTAGCAAATTCGGAATTCCACCAATAGCAGGGTTGAAAGGAATGGGAGGGAAGGCTTATCATATTTCCAAAGGCTATTTTGAAAAGTCAAGGCTATTTCAACTGTAGGTCGTTAGAAAGTTATTGTGCGGATCAGATAATATGTGATGAAATTTCCATATATGGGAAATATGAGGTAGTAATTATGTATATAGGATTGTCATCTTTTCCAAACAAAATCGAAAGAGAAAGGGCTTTAACTTTTGTGAAAAATCACGCAATGTATAATACATAACATAACGCAGCTACGGCAAGCAAGATCCATATTGCATTGTTTCTTGCTACTTCCTCAACAACAAAAGGTTTTACTTCCTTCAAGTTCCTTCCAGGAAAATACCAACAACAAAAAAATGATTGTGCACTTTTGTTGGAGGTGGTAAACGGTAAATATTTGGGTTTGGCATGGCTGCGGCTGCTACTTCAGATTTCCTTGAACCATCCAAGCTCCAAACAATGAAATCTACCGCAGCGGCAGTAGCAGTAGCATAAGAAAAGAACCCAAACATCATAATTTTTATAAGATTTCCCATACTAAAACTAAACAAAAACTACCTATGCATCCTAACAAACAAGGATTGTGCAAGTCGAAGACCGAAATTAAGATAAGAATCATTTACCTTCACATTTTTTACTTTGTAATCTGCACCGTCGTTTAGGGATCTTACTTCCGTGATTGATTGTGATTATGTATGAAAAAATCGTGGGACTGGAGGGATATTAATTTTTTCTCACATTCCCCCAACTTTTTTTCTTTGTCCTAAACTTCTTCGAAAAGAATGAAAGAAAATAAAATTGTTCATAAAAGTCTGCCAGAAAAAAAAGAATGTTTTTTCTCCCGAGCTAGAGCTAGACTTCATTATGTGGCTTGGCGTTACATTCAAGGACACAGAAGCACATTACTTAAATTACTTCTCAGAACCTCCTAGATATTTTTATTTTTTATGTAAATTAAAGTTGGCATTTGATATGAATGTATATAGTAAAGAAACGAAAGAGTAAAAAGAGTTATGTACTTTGATTTGTTCATTTCATTGCTCATTTTTTCTTCACACATAAAAAGTGGAAGTTGAAAGTTGCTCGGTCGCAACTTAAGATATGAGACATGGAAAGGAAAAGAACTCCGGAAAATGGACTTGTCAGACTGAGCAGCACTGAACAAATAATGTTGAAGTGAAAATTAGGCTGGTTCTGGTTTAGAGACTTGCATTTTGAAAGACTTTGTATCGTTCCTGCAATCATTTTAAGAAGCTTGAAGCTTGACAACAAGGCAAAATGTTTGCATAGAATTGTTTTAGTCGTACGGAAAGGTTGAAGTCAAGGCTGTGTGGAATAAGAAGAGAAAATGATGATGACAATTGAAATCACAGTAGCTTTTAGTTAGCTACCATTTATGTTGAGCCAGTTATAATGCCTCTGTTACGTTTGTTGAAAGAAAATTAGCCGAATTGTGTAAACTATTGTATGGTTTTATTAATGCATTGGTAAATAAAAACATTTTTGCAATTTCCGAGCTCAAGGTTGTTCTGGATAAGTGAGTTGACTTCTAAACCAAGTATGGTTACCAATACCATACAGCCGTGTCGACAAATCTGATGTACAACCTTAAGTTTTTCATCAGCAATAGCAGTATTGGTTGTAGCAGAGCTAGCACATTTGAAAGCGCAAATGTCATTCTTCTTCAGTTCTTACCTTACCTACTTCACTTCTGATGTGAGCTTTTAATGACTTGCTTGTATTGTTAAGTGCAATAGACATTCATCACTCGTTTCACCATTCATTCGCTATGACTAAATGCTGTCATCGATATTAATATCTTCTTACTTCGCAAGAAACGAAACGCCACCGAACCTATCGTCGTGTTTTTCTGTCTCAAGCTACAGGCAGGAGTCTGTCTACAATAACAATTAGTATCAATTATTCTAATGTCTTTCTTCAATTTATAATTGCAATTATGCTTATTAGTCCTCTTCTTTTGTTTTTTTCTGTTGCAGTAAAAACTCTATATCAGATCATGCCGGGCATAACAATAATGATATCATTGGTAATGGCGGTGGATCTCCATACCATTCCACATCAGCTCTTGCCTCCGCGAACGGAGAGAACAATTACATGAGTACTCTCCATCGCAAACCAGTTTTAGCTGGAGGACGAAGACAGTCATTGGGATTGGGAAGACCACCAGCAGTCGATTTGGGAGAACTGGAAGATAGACAGTTAGCTCTAATTCCTCAGCAGGAAGGTGGCCGAGCATCGAGAATAGAATATCATCAACAGCAGCAGCAAAATAATAACAACGTCAATAAACACTCAAATCACCTCCACTCCTCTCACTCCCACCTTCAGCATAACGGTTACGGCGGAGGTGGATATAATCAGCCAGGTGGGTTTAGTAATCACTTACACGAACCAGATCCATATAACCCTCATAATCACAATCATCATCATCCTCGTCACGCAAATTCTATGTTGGATATCGACAAGGCTCCTCCATCAAGAGAGAGCTCTGCTGGATCTGGAAATACTTACTCTTTGCTTCATCACGACGCACCTCCTCCTAATCTTCACCCTCACTATTCCTTATCAACATCTTCATCGCATAATCTAAGGTCATCAAAATCTACGGGTAATTTGCTTGGAGTTGGTGTTGGCGGTGGTGGTGTTGACGATCCATATAGGCAGCCAATTAGAGGTGGTGGTGTTAGCGTTGGAGGAGGGGGCTCCTACTTTGACGTTATGGAACATCCAGGATCACCTGGTAGAAGGATGCTTCACAGTCGCCTGGCTAATCATCATGCCTTAGTAGATTTGGGAAATTCCACGGATGATATGGAGTTCCCAATGACCCCACAGTCTGAGAGTTCTTCCAATACTTTGCCGAAACAAAGTAGGGGCATGATTACGGGAAGAATGAATTCCAAAGTTGTACCTAAGAAAATTTATAAGGGGTGAGACTATAATCTACCTATACAAACACAATATGAACATTTTTATATTTGTTTTCATATGATTCATTTTAAGTATATTACGATCACGAATGATCATTTTTGTTGTATAGCTCCTTTCGAGAGGTGAACGCTCGAGGCAAGGGTGGAGTCTTGGGTTCAATCAATGCAGAACTATTTCCTCCTGACTTGAAACCTGTCAGTTCTCCAAAACATGCTTTACCTGCAGCACTTTTGCAGGTTCAAGCATCAGACTGGTAAGTGTACTCATCATCATCTTCGAAAACCGATAAACCGTTTTGTGTTTGAGTTGACAAAACCGATTCGGTTTGTTCAAATAAACAAACAGGAAATATGTAACGTAGGTATGCTGGTTTTTGGCTTTATAATAATAACAATGACGGTACTTGATTTGTTTCTTCAAAGGGAAACGAACGTAGATGGATTCCGACAACTGGTCCGCCTGGCACGGTAAGTGTGACATCACTTTACTTTTACATTAAGCATAAATCAAGCATTGACTAGCTATGTACTATAATAGTATTTATACTAGCTTCCTTCCCCTTACAACCCTTCTTCTATTCTTAGGCACCACCCCGAATTCATCAGATCTGACCTTCACAATGTGAACATGAATGCCCTGAGACACGTTCAGAACTTGCGATCTCAAGTTTGTCGAGCAGCAATTCTCTTCTTCAGAGAACTTTTCCAAAACGTTGGGAAAGCCATGGAACACGTAATGCACCAATTTTACCCTATTTATTTATAAAAATTACACCATAATGCATAAATAAAATTTTGCTTTCCTTCTCTGCCCACTTACTAAAACTTTCACAAGACTCATCGTGGTCGTGAGTTGTGTTGTGATTGACGGAAGCGATTAGTAATTACAGTGGTTTTTTATTGTGACGAAATTCTTGTAAAAAGGGAAACGAAGCAATAAGCTAAAAGCCACCCACACAGTATGACGTGACACCACCACCCTTTAAGAAACTACATTTTTGCGTTTTTCTTTGCATCCGTTTGTTTGCAGGACTCTGAACGGATTTCAGAGAAACTTCTGGATAAAGCCGCGGACACGAACAAGTTCATTAGAGAGGATAGCGGGAAAGCGTTGGAGGCATTGGTGCTAGGAGTGAGTCCTGCTAAAGCTCTTACATGCCTTGATTTATATGGAACTAGGTAAATAAGCAAAGTCCATCAATACATAATGCAATTCATATAATAAATCATTAATTCTTATCTGTACACAGTGACATGACTTTTGTCAAAATGAACTAGTTCATTCCATGTCTCATGTCCATAATTTTGGTCACTATTGATTGCTTCCGGTTTTTAAGAAAAAGCATGATTCAAGCGATTTATTTTATTGCAGACATAGAAATCCAGCGGTTAGAAGTATGACGGCAAGAATGACTACAAAACTGATTGATAAACTGGGAGCTGATCGAAGTTTAAGCGAAGTACCTGAGAGATTGCTCCCAATGCTTTGCAGATTCTTACAGGAGGGCAGTTTGGACACGAGGTTTGTGTGATAAAATAATTTTGAAAAAACTATAAAACTAATGCATGACTATAGTTATTATCCTATTACTGGTTTTTTGGTTATTTAGTTGATTATTTATTTGACAGAACTATGAAACGTGCCACTCATAAAATATGAGTAAAATATTTTTTTTCTTTTCTCTTTAAACAGAATGTCGGCAAAATTGGCTTTCTCCGTTTTGATGGAGAGTCCATCATTTGACACACAACTGAAACGACACGTTCCAGCGGATACTCTACGTCACGTCCAAAAAGCAATGAAAGCTATCACCACAAAGTCGTAAACGACTTTGCTGCTAGATTTTGATAATTTTTAATAGCCCTCAGTAGTCTTAAACATTGGATAATAAAATGTAGTGTAAGTGACTACTGAATACATACATATAATATATTATTAACTGCATATATTGTATAATTATCGGATATGAATTGAATTGACGGAGTTTGAAATTGATGAAGATGGAACTGGAGTAGGCCATGTTTTGAAATTTTCGTATACATATTGCTAATTCAGACAACAATGTCTCTTATCATTTAAGATTTATATGACGTCATAAGTTAAGAATAATTTTGATTTTCCTAATTAATCAATTTTTGCACCTGGAGGCTGCAAGACTTTAACTTTGAACTGCAACCCGTGAAACATGCAGTCATCCATACTTCGTCTAATGGCTGTTTTAAATGGACTTCTGCAAAGTCTAATGGCTGTCCATTTAAGATCCATAGACATCCCAGGTACATCCACCACACAGACCTATTTCGCTCACAGAGAGCATAATCGTGCAGATATGGATGATCCATATTTCATCTAACTGACATCCATAAGTAAAGTGTGGATGTACATGGGACTGGGTTAAGACCTCCACAACTAGTCTTTATGACATACTATGGATCTTATGTAGATGAATAATGGATTAGCAATTAAAAATTAAAATTCGATCAAAATTAAACAGTTTTAAATTTTTATTAATTTACAGCAATATATTTATTATTACAGTATATAATTATTAAGAATTTTACGAGTAACTAAATGGCCACAGTCATTCATCACAAATAAAGACTACCGAATTCTTCGTACTTACAAAAGCTTGTACATACTACTATACTTAACTATATCATATTTAACAATTGCAAAGTAACCAATTAAGTTTAACTAGGAAAAACTAAATCACTGCTTCGTTTTCTTGCTCTTCGCTTTCTGTCGTACTCGATCACCAGCGTGACGGAACCACTCCATTGCAGCAGTCTCGATGGCCTTCTCGGTTGGGTTTAATCCCTCATGTTTGGCAATGGCAGCTGTAATTAAGATTGATTCAACTCAGTTAAAGCATGTTTACACTACAGATAAATATTTTAAATATATGGTAATCTTTTAACAGATAAAACATATTGGCTTACCGACAATTACTGACCACAGACGCGTTGTAGAAAAATTAATGTTCCCTTTCTGTCCCCACAAGCTGTATCCTATTGCCAACTCATCAGTAAGGGTTTTACGTAAGCACTTGCCAACCGCCTCGGTAATAGTATCTCCTCCTAGGAAAGCGAATTCGATTTTCTGTAAAAGTGTAAATCAAGCAGTGATTAAGTATTAATTTGTAAGCGATAGCTTTCATATTTCTATTTAACATTGCAATAAAAAAGGTTACGTATTCTTACAAGATCGGCTTCTCGATCGTCTTCTAATGTTAAATCAAATGCGTTTAAATCAGGAACCGTGTTAAGCGGTTTTGGAAGAAGCTTCGGCTTATCTTGCGGCTTTGCTCGTCCTGTTCCAATGCTTGAAATTGCTTTCTCCAGCCTAGACATCCTTGCGTCAATGTTTTGCACACAAACTTTAACAGTAGCCACATCCCTGATGAGTTTCTGTAATACTACAAACAAACAAAATGAAATATTAGAAACGCATACTTGCGTAACGAAACAAAATAAAATCCATAAGCTGTAAAATTCTAAAAGAATTACATTTTGCCGTATCAGTATCCACAGGAACAGCTGCGTCCGCTAGGTTAGATTGCGGATCTACAAACACAAATTAAACGACAAATTAAATAACTCGTTTTTTCACGACAAAATAAAAAAGTTTACATTAAACTAAACATAAACATAATCAAGTCATACCAAAAGCGAATTCATTTCTGTGCTCCGCTACACTGTTGTTGCTGTTATTGCTTTCACTACCACCACTGCCACTATTCTCATCACCATCGCCAAATACTTCCAGAACTTGCGACGATCCTAATCCATCCTGAACTTCCTGTAAGGTGAACACCGGGGTACCTGAAACAGCAAGTAAACAACATTATTTTACACAGCAACAACACAAATTAAAATTTAACGTAGCTTGTTTTAAAAATTACCGGATGGGAATTCATTCTCAAGAAGTCGTGGCGCAATAGGCAGTTTGCTCAAGCTTGACTTGGGTTCGTTTCTCTTTTTGGCTTTGTCAACCTGCGGAGAGAATATATTAGTCGGTACTCGATTTCGTTTCATGAGTGGAGTGTTGTCGTTGTCAGAGTTGAGGTCAGACGTCAATTCAGCATCAGGAAGTGCACTACGGGCTAAACTGTATTTGGCTAAAATAAAATAAAATAAAACAAACATTTTATGTTGTGCGTTTTTAACACAGCGTGGGTTTAAAATATATTTTGATTGTGGTAATTTGTAACTAAAAAACTTACTGTAAGTTCGCAATATCCTGGCAGGGTAAGATTTCCAACGGTTGGGATCCGGTTCACGCCGCTGTTCCGCGCATTTGACAGCATTCTTGACAGGGGGCCAATAAACTTCTGTACCATTGTTGGTCATCCACATGTCAGGAACAACCGAAACAGAAGCACCTCCTTCGTCTTGAGTCTCCACAATGTGAAATAAAGCACTGAAAATAAAAAAACATTTGCAAGTATTAGCTTATTACTGTATATTATCGTATCCTATTTTAAACTAATTCGTGTAAACTTTAAAAAAATAACTCGATCATCAATTCCTTACCTCATTTTGCAATTTACTCTAAATTGAAACGGCTCGGCTCTCGTACGTATTCACTTTATTGTGTGATGCAAAGGAATAGCAAACAATTTATCCTCTACTTCATACACTTGACATTTGCACTTAATCTCAGAGAATGGTACTACTAAATACCCTTCTCTTTGTTTCTCAAAACTATACACACTTAATAAGCGAGAATCACAAGGATCAGTAAAAGTTGACGTACTTATTTGATACGACCATCCATATACTAGTACCTTATTCGAAGATTTTAAAATATTAACAACTTCAACTAAAGACGTGCCGTGAATGACATAAGAGTCCTTTTTATTTTTTGATCCACATCTAATATTCACACCCTCCAAAACACATAATTTATATTGTGAGCCGACAAAGCCTTCCGGAGTGGGACCATCGACATGACAACGCTGAAGCAACGTTGTACGCACGACCTGATTAAATTCTTGTCCAATTTCTTCAATTCTATTTATCACTTGTTGCAGTGGTTTGTTGGGAGTCCCGGACCCAGGTTTTGGACATCGTCAGCTAAATGCAGCAATCCATGAACATTAAAAGATAGTGAGTCCTTTCCATATAAAGTTTCAAACGATTGTACAACAAACAACAACAAGGACCGAGCGTAATCAATATATTTAATGTGAAGGTCAGCTCTACACAATATTGTCACGGCAACCGACAAGCACATAAATAACTTGTAAGAATCATTTGAGATCTTTTCTTTTAAAACTATCACACCAGTATATAATAATATTTGTCGAAATTCTACAGCTTTGTATCTGTCTAGTTCCGAAAGCTTTCGTGGTTTTCGCTGAAACTCACTGCAAGTATTTTTAGCTAAACTAACTAATTGCGATGAAATTTCTTCA
>JAHZNJ010002617.1:0-17011 GCA_027744475.1 Lepidocyrtus cf. sotoi NNG-2020
AACGAAAAGAAAAGCACATTCATTGAGATTTTACTGATATGATAGATGACTTTTTCCTTTCCTTTTCTCCTTCTTCTTCTTCTTTCTAAGCCACTTCACTCATATAAATTCACGCACGAGGAGGAGAAGGAGAAGGACGAAAAAGGTAAAATAATATTTGCTTATCATTGTTGCATCTCACTCTCTTTTCTCTTCATTTCCTTCCTTCCTTCCTCCACTCAACTATACTTCACTCCACCAAAAAAAACTTGCTATACACCATTTATTTATCAGCCATCATATCATCCGTCATGCTACTCCCAATCCCAATTCAGTTCATTTTACTGTTTATGTTATGTACGAGTATACCTTACTTACAAAAAATGTATTTTATATATTCATAAATATAAGTACGAGTAAATCTACTTTCATTCATCCTTCTTTCTCTTTTCTTCCTTTTTTCAGAGAAAGAGAAATGATTTGTCAAAAATATATTATGTAATACAGATATACACAAGTACAGTTATACATTGCAT
Organism: Lepidocyrtus cf. sotoi NNG-2020; assembly: GCA_027744475.1. Classification (NCBI taxonomy): domain Eukaryota; kingdom Metazoa; phylum Arthropoda; class Collembola; order Entomobryomorpha; family Entomobryidae; genus Lepidocyrtus; species Lepidocyrtus cf. sotoi NNG-2020. The sequence goes on from JAHZNJ010002617.1 coordinate 516, forward strand.
TACATCACACAATAATCCATTCATTCAACATCACCACCGCCGCCGCCGCTATTATTCCTTGTATAGAACTACTACCCATCATTATGCATGGCATCGCATGGCTCATCCTATTTATTCACAGTCAGTTGGACGGATAAGGTATTATTATCATGAGATGGGATATTATTATGTATTCTTTATTCTTTTCCCCAAAAAAATACTTTGCTGAGTGAATGAAGTGAAGTGAAGGAGAGGTACGTAGCTACAACAAAACACAACACAATAAAAATATCTACTTTTATCAACCATGCATGGATGTCAATCCATCCAAGTGAACCCGGCACACACATAATATTGATATCCTATCAAAACTGTCATCCGGGCATAAGTTCTTTTTTCTGCTGCTGCTGCCCTCCTGCTTCCTTTCCTTCTTCTTCTCTTTTGGGCTTCCTTCATAATATTATCATCAATATCATCGACATCATCATCATCATCATATTGAGAATAGGGAGAAAGAATAAAAGTAAAAAAGATGTTATCCTTTTGGCTGCAAAAGAATAAAAAAAATTGCTAAAAGGCAAAGAGTAAAATAGTAGTGCGTTCCCTTTTTTCCAGTAGAGTAGAGAGGAGAGGCAAAGGAGACAAGAAATATATTTTTGTGGTTTTATTTTTACCCTTTGTAATAAATAAATGCGGACTGGAGAATTGTGTTGGTTGGATGTAAATGTGAGTATTTTTGTTTCCAATTCATATTGGTTTGTAATGTTGGTGGTGGTGCTGCGGTGGTGGATTGATATTATTGACTCTACCTTTTCCCTATTTTATGATACAAAGATATTCATCTCATCTATTCTTTTGGTTTGATATTATGAATATTATATTTGTGGTGGTAGCGGTGGTGCTGAAGTAGGAATGAAGAAGAAGGATAGAAAGGATTCTATCTAGAAGTAATCGCAAGCGTAAAAGTTGTATTGAATTTGAAATGACGAAAGTCAGTATTGCCCAGTGGTGGTAGCGGTGGTGCTGAAGTAGGAATGAAGAAGAAGGATAGAAAGGATTCTATCTAGAAGTAATCGCAAGCGTAAAAGTTGTATTGAATTTGAAATGACGAAAGTCAGTCTGGCTGCGAAAAGGGGAAAATCTTAATTTACGGGATGACTGGGACTACACGTATGTGTAATAATAATGCTTTCATATGGGTTTTATTTGGTGAAATATTGGGCATTTTTATGGATCCACAGGCAATAGCCTAGGCTCAAAAATAAAGTCTGTTGTCGGAATTGTGACATAATATTTAGAAAAAATCAGTTACGTTAAATATTTGTATTATTAATATTATGAAAAAAAGAATGAAGTGGGCTATTGTCGATCAAGGAAAGAGAAATCTACAGTTCGACGGTTTAATAAGACCTTTTGTTATTTAGAATTAAAGTTCCAATAAAAGTTTTTGATAATGTTTTGGGTATTACGTAGCGTAGGTAGTCCGGTGTCTATTTTCCGGTATAAATGTTAAAGCAAGAAAAAATTCAGCAAACGAGGTCACTTATTTGACAATTTTATTTTAGTAACATTTGCTTTTTTTCTATTTGCATTTTCACCCAAGTAGAACATGAGTTCAGGGAATTTAACTACGAAATCATTTCATTTCATTTCCCTTTCCATTCTTTTTCTTTTAGATTTGCACTACACACACCACCCAAATAAAAACCAATTCTCAATTTTCCCTAATCTATTCCTGTCTGGCTCCGTGCGGACTACGCTACGTTCTCAATTTTTCATTCCATTATTTGGGTGAAATCTGCCACCTTCCTCTTTTCTTTCTCCTCTTTTTTTATTATTTTGTCAGAGACAATCTCATTTAAGGAAGAACAATGGGATGTAAGTAGAATGAAACATACTTACATAATAATAAATATAACTACAACAACACAGCACAACTCTCTATATTTATATGCAAAAAAGTATACAGATGGTAATAATATCGCATTAAAACTATTTTATTTCTCCTGCTCACTTCCAGTCAGACACCAGAAAATCTGAATTATCCTAATGTATTGCCATTGTCCCCAACACCACCACCACCACCAGTCTCCTCTTCTTTTCTCTCCACCAACAACGAAACCAAACAACAAACTTTCCTGGAGAAAATGAAAATAATACGGAGAAACAGGGAAATAGATACAAAATGCAATTCACAAAACACAAAACAGGGAAGAAAAAAATTACTTAAGAGCATTTTCTCCCTGGTTTGGTTTCTTCCAAGAACCTTTCTCTCCTTTTCTTTTCTCTTTCTCTTTTTGTGTATAATAGTTACTCACGGAAATCAAAAGAAAGAGAGGAAGGAGCTGGAGACGAAATGAAAGTAGCAAAGCAAGCCAAACACCATCGTTTTACGTGGCGTAAACTATTCAAATTATACATAATAATGCCTTTTTACAAAAAAACGACTGACTACAACAAGAAAACAGGAATGTTGTGTTATGTTACTACAGTTCTGCTCTGTCCTGATGATAATTCTTCTTCTCCTTCTGATTGTGTATTGCTTTATCACCACACCACCACCACCACACAAGATAAGACGCAATACGGAAGAAAAAAAAACTATGTGGAGGACACATAGACGCAGGGTAATCACACACAATATTTGCATACGACAGACGGATATCATTTCCTGCCTGATTCTGATCCTTACTGCAGCAACGTAGTACAGAATGATGATAAGTAAAGTAAGAATGGTTACTTTTTCTTTTTTTTTCTCTGGAAGCTTTTCACATTCACCTATTCATTCACTTTTTTTTGTACTTTCCTTCTTCCTTTCCTTAAAAATATATTATTTTATTGTTGCAAGAGCAGTCCAAAGTTAACAAAGGAATCTCAGATAAACTTTTTTTCGTATACTTACTTAACAAACAAAATTCAGGAGAATGAGAGAAGGAAAGAGTAAACTTGTTTTTGTCATGTTTCCAACTCAGAAAAATATGTTTCTTTGCTGCTGAAGAAGAATATAATTCGCTGAATGTGTTGTGGTATAAAAGCATGCAGTATTGCAATTGCCATCATCATCATATCATCATCAACAAATTCTTTCTATCTTTCTTTTTTACTGTTTTGCTTTTGCTTAGGTTTCTTTTGTTGAGGGAAAACGAAATCATTTGATGACTTTCTTCATATTTTCACTAATCACGTTTTTATGTATGAAGGAGAAGGAGAAGACTGCTGGCTCCTGGTCTAGGTCTGGTCTTACTTTCATTTCATTGCTTTTTTGTATACTTTTACTTTGTACTTGTATCCCGACCTGTTCTACAAACTAAGAACTTTACAAAAAACAGCTTCTTCACCCTTTCCTCTAACAACGTAGTAAAATGGTATTTATATGCAATAAAATCTAAAAAATAAACCTTATTTTTACTTCCTCTCTATCCTATTCTTCTACATATGAGGAGAGGAAGGGAGATGAGATAATTGTACTTGATATTCTTCTCTCTTCGCAGAAAAATATTTGCTGCTATCATCACATCAAACTCCAGTTATTTTTTATTTTATTTAACTATATTTTTATGAAGCTCATTCAAGTGTGAAACTACCTTTAAAAAGGATAGTCAATTGTCATGCAAAATGGAGCAAAATCTCTTTCTCTCTCCATATCAAAAAGAATGAAAAATAAAATAAAATAAAATACAAAAAGTTTTAAAAAAGGAGACAAAGAAAGAAGGAATCTCTCGAAATAAAAAATACTGCTACTAAAAAGTACACAAAACATACAAAGTGTAAGTAAAGTAGAATGGAAATCTTTTTTTCGTGTGTAAACTTTCCTTCTGCTTTATTATTATGATTATTCGCGAAGGAGAAAATCTTATCCGAAAACATTTTGAGAAGAAGAAGGAGAATCTCTATTATAAAAGGCATGTGTTGCTTGCCATCAACCCATCATTATTATTATATTGACCGTTTTATCATAATATCGTCCCTCTTATCATCATCGTCATCTACTTTTTAAAGAAGGAAAATCCACCGTTCAGGAAAAGCTTTCTTTCCTGGATAGAAAAAAAGTAGCACAGAAAGAAGAGTTTGCCGCTAGTTTTGAGTGCTGATGATTATGATGAAGAGGAAGAAAGAAAAAGAAAGAAAGAGGATAGGATCCCATTTCGTCTTCTCTCTTACTTTCCAACTAAGCACCGTTCACTTAAGAGTGATTCAAAAACCTGGAGACATCATCATAGACCATGCATAATATCATCGCAATCTTCCATCAACATTGCCATCATCATCATCCTCATCATCAAGTTTACTTTTACTTTTCCCCTCCTTCATTTCTTCTTCCCTGAAGAAAAAAAGCTTTGCTCTGCTCTGCTTGCTGCTACTATTTCTACGGACGGATGACAACAGGAACGATGATGACGACATTTAAAGCGATACAAAAAACGGAAAATGGTTACTTCCAGTAATAAAATCGGTGATTGTGCCACTCTCAAATGTAATATACATAAGACTTACTACCATCACTATTATTACTATTACTATCACGGCAGTCGCATTCTCATCATCATCAGCATCATCATCATAGCCATTGCCATCATCTTTCCCTCTCTCCCGTCATATTTAAGATGAAAGGTAGTTTTCTCCTGCTTCATCTTCTTTGCTTTTCTTGCCGTTGTTACTGTAAAGACAAAAGTGAGTTTGAGTTGAGTGAGTGAAGAAACGGCCTCTTCATTTTCATTCAGTTATATCCCATATCATATCTCCGTGTCATTATTATTACCGTCGTAGTGTACTATACACACTACTTTATTCCATAGTAAATGTCCTCATAACGTAATAATAGCTTATGGACCAATTGCAATATTCTCTCTCTGGAGGAGAAGAAGTTTTCTTCTTTACTTTTACTTTACTTTACTCCTTCTTCCATTTATATGGAATATCCAATAAATATGATTATTATTACTCTCCTCTTGCTTCTCCTCAGCTCAGCTCTTCTCCTCATCCAGTTATCGATATGATGGCTGGTTAGGCTAGAAATAGGAAGGATAAGCTCACATTGTTACTGTTACCATAAAAGGTAGGAGTAGGAAGGAAGCAGGACCATATTTCTGTAGGTATATCTCTGTATTATGGTCCTCTTCTTCTTCTTCTTTCGTTTTTAGCCCAGATCTTCACTCAAGCTTGAGAGAATAAGAAGGAGTTGAAGCGAAAAGAAAACAGACTTTTTTTTAGATTCTTCCTCGAGATAAGCCAAGCCACTACTATAGATACCTTCAGGGTACTATCATCATCATCATCATCGTCGTCTTCTTCATGATCATCTTCATCATATTGGCTTCTTTCCTAGTCTAGTATAAAATGGGTCGAGCTAATCGTAATAAACTTGCTAGAGTTTGTCTTGCATGTCTGCATCTTATGCATAAGCATAGGCAAGGAGAGAAGATTCAAGTTAAAAGAGAAGAATAAAGTGAAGTGGGATAAAATACATCCTAAATTGCATCATGACTATGACATACCTTTAAAAATGTCTTTTAAGAGAGAGAAAAGAGAGAATAAAGAAGGGTGGATTGTGTGGATGTACATAGGTAATAATAGTAAAAAATAAACTATGAGTTTGTAGCAAACTAAATACCTCTGGTGCTGGTGGTGCTATTCTGCTGCTGCTGTTGTCATTATCATGAAGAAAACGTGAATGGCCCAAGTCAATCCTTTTATCCAAATTGGCACCTCGACCGTCCTCAAAGTCATTCTTGGGTATGATTATTATTGCTCCTATATGGCTTTCGCCTGCCATATTGATGTGATGTGTATGCCACGACACGACACGCCACGCCAGAAGCAACGAAAAACGAAGCCACTCAATTTTAGTGGAGAGGAGAGAAAAAAGTGGTGGTGGTGGTAGTTGGATGGAGGATTTGAGAAAGAGCCCGTTTTTCTTATGCATTATGAGCTTCATAAAGTTAAAGATATCGTTTCACGTCTACCAACACTACCGTCTCTTCGTCGTCGTCGTCAGCGTCACAAAATACCAAAAGTAAGTAAAAGTAAGAATTTTGGTCGACCGACCTGCTGCCCCGTTAAGTTAAGGCTAGGCTAGCTTCGTTCACTTTCTCCTTGTAAAACTTCTTTGGAGGGAGAAGAAGAAAGTTGGTTGTGGGTTATGTTATGTTATAACAAGCAAAAAGGTACATTTACTTTGTATTTATAACGGCAATAATAATCGGAATGGAGTACGTACGTACTTACAAGTAACAACGCAACGCCGCCTCGTTTCACGATAAAATGGGCTCCTGTGAGAGAAGGAAAAGTAGTAACAAGCTTGTGCAAAGATTACTTATATTATTATTATTATTTTATGTACTTTATGTATGCATGGTCCATACAACAGTTAGACAAGTTAGAGAGTGAGAGTGGCTACGAGAAAAAAGTAGCTCAAAGTAGTAAAAGTTCATCATCATCATCATATCATCACAATAAGAGTTATTCTGACAATCACCGTTATCATCTTTTATACGTTGTTGGTTTCCTACACATACACACACACCAAAACCACTTGAGAGAAATGTTGATAAAAATTCAGTATTTATTTTATTTAGGGGAAAAGTAATCAGATAAGGAGACTACTGTCTGAAATTACCCCAGGATAAGTCAATACATAAATTCCTTTAATTAAGTTTAACCTATCATTATGCGCAACTAATCTGAACGAATAAAAATACTGGCGGAGCCCTAATCAACCCCAAATCCATCCCACCACGAACACCTGACACACCTACACTGCTACGTGTGTATTATCGCATCTCACCTTCCTCTTCAATAAAAGGACTCAAAAGGATAGCGAAGGCGAAGTCAGGTGGACTCATACAGGAAAGCTGCTGCGTTTGCGTCTCAAACTCACCTATAAGGTAACCCCTCAATTCTCCCAATCCAATCCAGCTTAAGCACAGAAAGGCTCACCTGCACCTGGCCTTGTTAGTTGGATAGAATCAATATCATCATTCTCTCCTGTGTGTGCATTTAGTGTTTTATGCTGTAAGCACAAAACGAACGAACGAGTAAAGAAAGAAAAGAAAGGTGGGAGAATTGGTTCCCTCCCACCACCAATAAGGTAGATGGGAAGCCCTGCCTCAAAAGCAGAAAAAAGGAAAATCATACCTGCGCCATCATCATCCCGACGATCATCATCGTCTCTGCTTCTGCTACTCGGGCTAAGGTGTGGTGCGAGTACCTTCACTTACGTGCATTTAAAAAAAGGGATAGATCGAAAACCTACAACGAGCAAGAGCAAACTTCTACCATCCACCACCACCGCTCCCACCTCAGTGCATTTGCTCTCGTTTCTCGTTTTTATCCCTTTTCCTTTTCTCATTTTCCGTCAGCAGTAGTCGTCGGTGAGTGAACAGTCTGAAGTACCTACGTAATATCTGAAACTTCTTCTACCTTTTCGCAGGAGCAAAACTGTAAAAGCAGCAACAGCAGCAGCAGTAGTAGAAGGGAAACGAACATCCGACATCACCGAACACCGAGCAGCGAGCGAACCTTCATCCGTTTCCTTTCCTCCCTTCGCTCCGCTTTTACCTTCTCTTCTGTCGTCGTTATAGTAAGTAAGTAAGTAATACCTTCCCGTGTTTTTTCACGTTCGGCAGTTTCACCGAGCTCCAACACTAAAATTTCATATTATCAGCAAAAAAAACCTTTCCTATTTTTTTATCGCAACTTTTCATCTTATATTTTCTTTTTCTACGGAATACTAAAAGAACAAAAAAGAAGTACCACAGCAAGCAAGCGAGCGAGCACCCGCACCACAAAACAAGCTTTATGCATTATTCCTGATACGATACATACATTTTATTTCATAGGAAAAATGGCAAAAAGCCTTATCTTCAGCAAGATCATCAACATCATCCTCCTCTTCATATTCTTCTTTCTTCTCAAACAAAACAGAGCAACAACAACGAGCAAAACAAAATCCTATTCATTTCTTTCTTACAAAACAACAGGTTTTCTTTTTTACCGAGCTTTTGCTTCTGCTGCTGCTGCTTTTGCTTTGCCCTGAATAAAATACCTTTCCCTCTGTTTGCTTTTCTCCTTACTCATCTCTTCTCTCCCCACCATAGCACAATCCACGTATTTCCTATTTGTTTACTTTAACCAACCTACAACTACACAGCAGCGTGCAGAATGGGAGAGAATGTGCTGAAAAAAGTGAAAAAAGAGATGAGAGAAACACAATTTTCCCTACTTTTTTTTATACTCCACTCAACTGTAAAGAAGAAAAAAGAGAAAAAAGGTATAAAAAAGGAGAAACTTTTTTCCGGAAAGCTGAGCTAGGGGAAAAATTGAGGCCAATGCTCAAGGGAGCAGTAGAGCAAAGCTATTTACCCTTAAAAGAGGCTTATAGCTTACCAAACAGTAGCAGCAGCAACGGAATAATATACAAAACATACACACACACACAATAGCACAGCTAATACAAGAGCAAGCAAGCAGTGATCAACATCAAACCTGCCTTTTCATCCTTTCCTTAATAATAATGATGATGGTGATGGCGATGATGCCGACATGGAATCCTAAATCCAAACTCAAGTGCTTATTTAAAGATCAGAGACCTTGATTTCATGAGAGTGTATAAATCATCCTTCTTTTTAGTCTTTTTTTCTGTTTTTTATTTTTTTATTCCTCTATTTTGTTTGCTTTATCCAATAATACATTATACCTGATTCTCTGCTGCTGAGCTTTATTGCTCTTGCTCTTTTCCCTGTTCTCCTACGCATTTCCCCCATCTATCTCAGTTATTTCTTAATATCTATATATTTCTCAGATGACAGGTTCCGACCGTAAATATTATCCATAAATGGTTAATGCTATGAAATTTTTTCTTCTCTTACTCCTCTCTAGCTTGTTTGAAGGAAAACATGGAAGAATGTGATGGGAAGAAGCGATGCATGCCTTCTGATTTGCATACATATTATAAATATATTATGCCAGAGTGGATGGTAATGTTCCTACTTTACTCTTTCCTTCCAGCATAGCTCAGCCTTCATTTTTATCTATTGCTTGGATCGGTTAAAGGTCACGAAGATGTTTCGGTTGCTTTTCCTGTGTTACTGTTAAAGCTGATGTTGCTGATTGCGATAGTAAATGTCGGTGGGTGGTGGCGTGGCGTGATGATGTGGATGAGGAGATGCATCACATCAACAGACATTAAAATAACTAAACTGGAAAGAAAAAAATGCGTTGATGATGGCAAAAATCTGGTGCGCTACCACTAATGCCATAAGCAACACCGTCACTGGATTAACCAATTCCACCAGGGAAATTTTTTTCTTGTTGCTGATGAAATTTTCGTCTGGGGGAGGAAGTGAAGAATAATAAGACCTTGTTGATAAATATTTAATAGCAGTTTAGTTTATGGCCGAAAAACTAAAAGAAGGAATTAAATGTTGGCCTTATGTTCCCCACCGTAGAGCAGAGTAATCGGTAAAGTGTGAAGGCTAAGGTTAAAAATTAAAGCGATCCGAGAGAGAGTCGACGAGAGATGCAAATTGGGATTATAAGTTGCATTAGGAGAGGACACGCTCTCATCCATCACATTTCTTCTTCTTTACGCCAACAACAACCACCACTTTACTCTTTGGAGCAGAAAGTATTGAAAGTGGAAGGTTGGCTTTGCTTGGCTAACTTTTTTTTGCTTTTTATCTTTTGAAAATTTCTTCAATAAGGAAGAGGAGAAAGAAAAAAGAAAAAGTGTAGAGAGAGAAAGAAAGATGATGATCGATTTGTGGAAGGTAATATTTTTTATATTTTGTCATTCTCCTTTTTATCTCAACATACGATCAATAATATGATCATCATAAATGTACTCTCTCATCTCTCCTTGTCTTTAGTCCTAACGGTTGGTTGACCGTTTTTTTTGTTATACGTTTCTCTTATCAGCTTTTGGACTAATACCTTTACGACTTTTACTTTTGACCGAGCGCGCGGAGAGAAAGAAGTAGAAAGCTACGCTATGCAGTAGCCATTCTATTTTCTTCCAAGCAAAAGAAAAAAACGAAGGGAGAAAAAAAGATAAAATGTGGTGACGGTGATGACGACGACTAAGAAGACGATGACGGTTACTACGAATGAGAAAATATATGTGAAATCGGATTTAGCTAAAGAGACAGATATATGATCAGTTGGACAAGGTAAAAGTAAAATGCATTTTCCTTTTCTTCCTTCTTTTTCTTCAACTTCTCCAAAAGCAGCAGCGGAAATTGTAGTAATGCCAAAAAACTTTTCCTTGTAAACCAAATGGAATAAGAAATGACCTGAGGTAAGAATCTAAGATGAAGGAAAGAACGGAATGGAAAGACGGATGGAAAGGAAAGAAAGAATCAAACAAAAAAGTTTTATGCATACTTTATGGACTAAACTTGAACAGTATATTATTATTACAGTTCCATATAATAATATGGATATGCATCATATCATATCTCATAAATAGTTTCACGTTCACGTCCACCTCTCCTCCCTGTTCCACCTCAAACTTACAACGTAACGTAAGTCTTATATTTATATCCGTTTCCCCCAATACCTTCTTCTTCATCTACAACATCTTCTTATCAAACTGATCCGTACTTAAAACGAACAGTAAGAAAAAAAACTGTTTTCACCCGAGGACGAAGAGAAGTCCGATCCGATGTGAAGTTAAAGCTGATAAGTTGGTAAGTGACTGAGGGAGAGAGAGAGGGAAAAAGGAAAGAAATGGAGATGGTTTGAGAGAGTTTGAGATGACATTTCGAAAATGTTTTTACCACCACCACTATCACACCGTCATCAACATCAACATCAAACCAAATTCGTACTACTGTTTTAGAAGAATCTACATCTACTTACAGCTATTTCCTTCCTTTCAAGTTCCAAGTTCCAACCAACCTGCCGCCTAGGTAAATGGACAGGAGAAGAAGATAGGAAGAAAATTAAATGAGTTTTTGTGAAGAGAAGATCACACGGCGGCATTAGAGGATGGGGAAAAAGAAGGCAAGGCAGGCAACAGTGAGTGAGACAGACACCGTCATAATCATCACGATCGCCATCGCATCGCCCGCCACACCACCGTCAACAACCGCAACGTAATATGTATACATTTCGGTGTTGCATATGTGCCGTATTAGAGAATCAAACTTATTCAACCAAACCATATCAAAATATTGCTTTGCTTCGCGGAACGGACCATATCAGTTCAGTGGGAGCGGTGGTGTGGCAGAAGCTACTTTAGAGAGAGAAAAAGAGGAAAGAAGAAGAAAACGTGCCATTCTGATTACTTCTCCTTTTCTCTCGTAGGTTTTTGTGTCGGTGTAACGGAAATCTACCTCCTCGGTCGACTTGATATGATATTATGTCATTGCCATTGCCACCACCGCCAACACACAACACAACTCTACCTCTGGTTAGGTATCTTCCACTACCTACCTACTGTAAAGTAAAGTGACTTTTTTTGAGGGAGGTGGGAAGTTGGAATCAGAGAAAGAGAAACCCTAGAGCATTTAAAAAAGTATGATTCCTATTCAGAAAATAAATGCAGGAGAGAGAGAGAGAGAGAGAAAGAAACAAGTCACAGTTAACATCCTAAAATTTTCATCCGATATGATATGATGAGGCGGACGATCATCATCGTGATATCGTTGCTGCTGCTGCTCTCATATTATATTTCTCCTGTTCTGCTCCTGAAAATTTTCAGGGAAGTAAGAAAGAGAGAGAGAGAGAGGAAAAGATCGTTCGTTTCCATGAGCTGAGCTGAACAACAGCAGGACTACTGCATAAAGCGAAAGAGTAAGAGAGAGAATATCGAGCTGAAACGGAAAGGGACTTATAAATCTCTTAGGGAAAGCCATTCATCATGCAAAGTGTCAAGTGTCCTCCGACTTATATTTTCTCTCTCTCTCACTCACTCACTCTTCCTTTTACTCTTTTGTCCATTGTCTCCATATGTGCTCCGTACCATTATTATTATATAATATCATCTACCTCTCTTCTTCCTCCACACACACTCTCTTTCTAAAGCAATAGTATTATTATTAGGTATGTGTGAGTAAGCGAGTGAGCCACCTGGGGCAATCGCGTGTGTCGCCGTGTGCTATGATGATGATGCTGCTTCCAACGTTCCAACTTTACTTTTACTACTCACTATTGCTCCTGTTTACTTTCTATAAAAGTAGAGATATAAGCATAAGCAAAAGCACAATTCATCTATATTTCAGCCATCATCCATCTCTTTGGTAGTGACTAGTGAGAAACTGAACTGAAGAAAAAAATCGGCTGCTGATACTGATGCTGATGCTTCTTTGATATTCCCCACTCCTCACAGTCACAGTCACACTGATCCCAGAGAAATTTTTATAGAGAGCTAACAACCCTATAAATTTCCTATTACTTTTCCATCCTCCTCTATCTCAAATGATATGATGATCCGTTCGTACGTAGTACAACAAAAGGGATCTACGGCAAAATGCTCTAGCTTTGCTATAATCATTATAATAAAAAAGTTTAGGTAGAAGAAGAAGAAGAAGAGTGCGTCGTGAAGAGGTAAAAGTAAAAGGCTTTTTGCAAGGTACATTATTAAGTAGATGGAGAGTGAACCAAACCAATACAATTCATAAGGGATCATAAACGATAACAGTGGCGGCGGTGGTGGTTGTGTTGAATGTGACGGTGGCATGGCATGGCACTGGGATAAAAAGCAATATTATTGTACCCAATTCGAAATTTTCTTTCTCTTTCTCTCTCTTACTTTCCAATATGAGTAAATGCGACAAGCAACATAAAAAAGTTGACAGGGTTGTTTCTGCTCTACCGTTGCTGCTTCTGTAACTTTTCTAGTAAAATACGGAGGGTAACGTAACAAAAATACCGCACCAGTATCAGCAGCAGCATCGGCAGCAGCAAAAATTTTACAACTGGAAACGGACTTGAGTAAAAAGAAGGAAAGTGTAACAGACGGAGGAAGTTTAGGAGCAGGAGAGAGAGAGAAAGAGAGAAAAAGAACTACTACCTCTAACAAGTCATCCTGGACCTGGTGGAGGAAGGAGATCACATCTGCACCTATTTTGTTGTTAACAAGCTTGCTTCACAGCAATCCTTGTTTTCGTATAATATAAAAGTATATGGATAGGTGCGGTATGTTAGTTTGGACCTNTCACAGCAATCCTTGTTTTCGTATAATATAAAAGTATATGGATAGGTGCGGTATGTTAGTTTGGACCTCACAATTTTATTGCTCTTGCTATTGCTTTCCTCACAAAATACTATTTTTTTTTTCCTTCTCTCAACAGCGACTACTACATGGCAATAGTTGTAGAAAGGAGCTGAGCAGAGGAGGCACTAAAAAGAGGACAATGACAAGACATGGCTAACACATGTGATTGTAAGGTATGAACATTACACTCTCTCTTTTGCTTGAGGAAGAGGTAGTAAATACGCGTTTACGCGTATGTATAGCAGCTCGTAGTTTCGCCTGTTTTCTTCTACCGAAAGAATAAAATATATTTTTTTGTAATATTTCCTTTTATGATATATTGCCCTGTTGGAGGAAGGTGAAACTAGACAGAGAATAGGAAAATATGACTTCAATGAATTTTCCTTGCTGTTTGCTGAACTGAACTTGTGAGCTGAACTGAAATGCTCTCCATAATAATATTTTTTATAGTAGAGCATGAGAAGGAGGAAACAGGAAGGCGGAAAGTCAGTCAGGCATTAAAAGGAAGACAGGAGGGCAAGGAGAGAAGAGAAAGAGAGAGAGAAAATAAGGAAGGTATGATATTATATTATTGTAAAAAGGAGTGAAATCTTGCTGTTCTTTACTTACTCAATTCAAACTTCCTCTCTTGTTCAGAAAAGAGAAATTGTGTACGAAATGGATACACATTGCATTGGGTTTTATTTTCACACTCCTCATAAATCATGAAAGGCATGGAATAGCACACCGGTATGCGTCACGTCATACATAGTCCTGTGAAGGCTGAAAACTAAGTATTTATTAGAAGAAAAGACTATGATTCGATTTTATTACGATTATTATGAGTATAAAATATTTCCACGCAATTTTAACCCTGGTATAGCCCATGGACCTACCTACAGTAAATTTTAAAATTAAAAGAAAAACAATTTGTACCGTAGAAATAAGAAGATGTATCGTCAAAATTCTAAAAATTTAGAAATGTTGATTTTCTATAATAAAATTCGAAAAACTAAAATATCGAGTTCTATATTTTGTACTAACTCAACACAATTTTGCATTGAAAGTAACACAGAGGAGAATTTTTTGGTTCTTCTTCACCTTCTTCCCTACTCTCCCTATTATCCTCAACAACAACTGCAATATATCTTCTTCTTCTCCCTCTCACTTTATTTTTTTTCAGTTCTTCCGATCAGTTTTAATTCAATGCTCCAAGGTTGATGGCACAAAGTGATAAAAATGCTAAGCCGAAAAAGAACCATCATCATGACACACGACGAAGACCATCGTGGCTTGTTCCCTGATTGTGAATTTTTTTCTCGGGCCGGGGAGAAATAAAAATGGCTACTACTACTACAAACCATTACTGGAAAAAAGAAGAAATACGTAGTAGTACATGGCACGGGTGATTGCTTAAAATGCTCCTGATGCGATCATCGTCATCATCATCCTCATCATCAAGATATCATCCCAATCCCGAAATGAGAAAAGTAGGTTTATTACATCAGGCTCAGGGAACATCAGCAGTATAGTAGCAGTAGTAGAACAACAACCCCTTCTCATCTCCTCCTCATTGTTATCTTGATTATTGCTACACCATACTAAAATGGATTGGAAGTTGGTGATGGGCGATGGCAGTGTGGCGGTGGTGGCGATAGAATGATTACTTTTTCTTTAAATTGGAAGCAGCAGCAGCAGCAGCGGTAGCAATAGCATTTTCATACCTCTCTCTCTCTCTCTCGTTTTCTTTTTTCTCTCTTTCTCTCTCCAAAAAACCGTACTTTTACTTTTACTTTACTTATTATTATACAGAAAGGATGCTTCCGCCTGAGAAATTTTTATTCCATGGACCATAAACCCCAAATCCAGACACACCGCTACTCACTCACTTACGGGCCAAGGCACTATTGCTCCAATGCTGAATACTGAATACGGAGTACATTTTATCAGCAGCAGGAGCAGGAAAAATCTAAAAAAAATACTTTCCCATTTTATACCTACTTCGTTTCCTTCCATCCCTGCTCCCCTGTGATGACGACGGCACCTATCCATTATACACTATGCTCTGTTCTTGCTCTGCTCCGCACCCAGCCAGATTACTTTTCTATATTACAATTTATTCGATGAATGGGCAGGCAAGCCGGGTAGCCTCAAGCCGGGTAGCCTCAAGCCGGGTTGATCCCTCATCAACCGGCTTTTCATGATTACGATGATGCGATGACGATGTTGATTATTATACAGAGGAGCTCAATCTCCTTCTCATTATTACTGATATACGGGGGGATGCTGCTGCTGCTGCTGCTGATGATGATGATGAGAAATAAAAATTGTTCATTTCCCTACTTCGTTGTTTAGTCCCTCCGTAAATAAATACTTGCACGGACGGAGCTGGAGAAGAGACTTATTATCCCAATTTTATTCTTCTTTTTCTTCCTTCTTTCTTTTTACTCCTTCCTATTAGATTTTTTTAGACGTGATCGACATGATTGTCATCATAATGATGATCAGCAGCAGCAGCAGCAACAGCAGATCAGTCCACAACACAACCAATGACAAAAGCATCATCATTATCGTTTGCTCCCAATCGAATCAAACTGCTGCTGCTGCTTAACCAAACCCCCTGGGCTAGATTTCTTGGCATGTTATTATTAAAAGTTTTTACTACCTATTTAAGCAACAGCAACGGCAACAAGCGTGGAAGGCAATTCCACCTTGTTCAGTGCATTTCCACCATGTCTTCTCTCTCATAGTCAGTAAAAAATATTCATTTCCCTATTCCCTACGTTTATTCACGGAGATTACTACGTGAAAGGAAGCATATAAAATGAAAAGGGGATGAAGATGATATGATGATACTGCTGCTGCTGTTCCAATAATATCCTTAAAAGAGTAAAAAATGTTAAACCCTAATTTCCATTTAAAAAGCCGATGAGTGAGTAGAAGGAAAAGAAAAGAATGCCGTTCATTTGAATTCACTCATTCTATTCTGAATATTACACCAACAAAGTCAACCAAATCTAACCTGCTTGTCTACTATGCTGCCGCTTCTAACAACCATTCCCAATATAATAATGTACCTCATCTACTCTTTTCTTTTCCATTCATTGACGCAATAATATATTGTGATTGCGATTACGACGACACGGAGCTTTCTTCTAACAAGGCAAGGCGAAAGGAGGAGAAAAAACAGGGTTCGATTGCGACCCACATGTTCGATATGTTCCTCTGCTCTGAGCTCTTTACTTTCATTCTTCTTTCCATTCGTGTTGAGGAAGTCACTCACTAACAATAACGAGCACGACAAAGAAGGAGACAACAACAA
>JAHZNJ010002618.1:0-12238 GCA_027744475.1 Lepidocyrtus cf. sotoi NNG-2020
CGTACATAATATCAACCTTCCCATTTTCAGCAAGCACCCTTCATTCATCATAATAATAATAACTTTCAAATTCACTTAAGGACATTAATATACAAAACCATACAAAATAATTTCTACTTCCTTTTAGAATTAGCTTGAGTACTTTCTTTTCTTTACTTTCATCTGGTGCTATCATACTTCTACTTCAATACAATTAAATCAAATTAATCAAAACCACACAGTAATTAACAAGTATTACTGTAGTCACTTATTTTTCGTTCTATAAGTAGTTAGTAGTATAGCATAAAATACAACATGCAATCTAAAACTCGATAGTTTCGTTTACAAAATTCCAGCTTAGGGTATAAGTACTACTCCTCATTCTAATCTCCTTGTTTAACATGGCTTGAGTACAAAGTTAATCAATTTCAATAGTAATGGCTCAACTTTACTAATTTTTACAAAATCTCCTTATAAAATCATCTCGATTTAAAGAAATCATATTTTGTAGAAAATTGGAAGTGTTGTATTTTGTAATAATGTATAGTCCTTCTCAATATTGCTATTGCTAACACAAGTTTGAAGTTTCAGTTACATTACAAAACTCTAACTACCCACTTGCGCCAGAAGTTCGACTAGGGGGAATGGTGTAAATTCATTCATCATTCATACTTAATTTTATTTGAATCTAAAATCTAATTTAAAATTAAAGGAAACAATTTTCACAGCGCACATTTTAATTAGTCAAAAACTGAAAACAACCTTAATCTAAACATATTAAAACTAACAAAATAATATAATAATATACAAAACTTAATATTTACTGAGATAGAAAATCAATACAAAAATTGTGGAGAACTTTTTTGAGTTTTTTGGACACACTACCATACATTTGAACTACTACTTGAAAGTTATGTTTGGGAAATCCTTAATGGGGGATGTAGTAAACCCATAAATACATCTTTTACAAAACCAGGGATCTTCTTCCTTCATTGTGGCGCGAATTCCAACACACTCCCAGTGATACCAATCCTCGCACAGTTCACAACAAATCATATTTCGACTGCTTTCTTCGCCTTCCTTAACTTGGCACACTAAGCATTCCCATACATCGTCTCCATTTCTGTCAGTGTATGATCCAACAGCAGTCAAGCTTGGCATGGTATAAGAGGTACCGGGCATTTTTGGAACGTAACCTTTTAGAAACTTCAAAGTGACCGCTTTCTGTTTATTCATCGGCGGTTCTGATTTTTTAGCAACTACCAAAGCTGATGATGATTCATCGTCACTTTGTTTGCTTGGTTGTGCTGCCTTTGCATTAGTAGCTGAAGTACTACTCCCATTTCGGTTTATTGAAGCACTGTTACTGTTACCGGTGTTGTTTTTCGGGGCGATGGGGTTGAAACGATTAGCGCTCAATGTTTTCTGAGGTGGAGCTTTGCCAAAATTCACCTTGGATGTATGTACTTCCGGTGATAATTTAGGGGGAAGTAATTTCTTCTGCTGTGGTATGGATTCTGTTGAATCCTCATCCGAAGCAGTCGTACCCTCATCCTCATCCGTATCATCAGCACTTCCTTGAGGCCGACGCTGTTCTTGTTGAGCCCTGGGTTTTGGCAACGCATTGTTGTAAGAACTTCTTGGAAGAATTCTGTTTTTAGCAACTTGAGATGATTGATTAACTCGAACTTGCTGCGCTGATGTTTGTCGTGGTTTCTGCTTGGAGAGCTGCTGTTGGTGAGCCAATTTCTTGTTAGCGAAAGGTGGAGGAACTGAGATCACTTTAGGACTTGGTCGGTTATTAGCTTGTGCATTCATTGACTTCATTTTACTAAGGTTGTGCATAATTTTGGAGTGAGGAGAGGTTTTAATTCCAACAATTCCAGCTGGACTTGCTCTGTTAGTTGGAGACATTCCGGGTGCTGGACGTTTACCGTTACTTGGAGCGACGCGCAGAAGCGGGGGAACTCCTTTTCTACCTCCTGTTGATGGTTGTCGCGTAAGCCCTGTGGTAGACTGGCAAAACGCTGATGTAGCTCTTTCGGCTTGCTGTGAAGAAATAACACACGTCACGTCTGCTGCGTTATTCTCTCTGGGTTTCCTAGAATAAAAAATACGTAGTGTAATAAAAATGCAAAAAAAATTATTAATATTTTCTCCGAAAATGTAGGTACACAGAATCTAGAATTAAATCATGATAACAACCAACCATTTTTGCCATTTGCCACTTTCGTCACTCCCGTCTATTCTGCCTTTTGACTGAATGGATGAAGTTGCAATCCTCACACCTGGACTATGCACAGGAACCCTAGCCCTCCTGCAAATTCATTATTTAAATATTAATGATTAAATACCTAGGTATATATTATATTTGTCGTGTCACTTGTACGATCTTTATTTTTACAATTTGGGACGATCACTCAAAAATTCGCACTGTATGATTGAGCCATATATACTTTAGAAAATTGCATTTCTGGCTGTCTTTTAAACGCTCGATCTACCCACTCCAATTAAGTTAACCAAAGCTAATTCGTCAATCACAAATTAATTTACATGAAAAGCTTACCCATCCGCTGCATTTTTCCCTGTAATTTCTGTTCGACGAATATTCACTGGTTGTGCTCCTCCTTGTGCCGAATTCAGCTTTCTGAAAGTACTTTGGTTCTGCATGATTGCACTGTTAAAAATAAAATAAGGCGGAACACTGATTAGAACTCCTTTATACTAAAAACTGGTACAAAAATTTATCATTCATCTACTGTATTTAAGAACCTCTTAGCTGAGTTATTTATAACTCGTAAAAAGGAAGTCAACACATCAGTATTAATAATTATAATTACACATACATATTATTTAATGAAATCAATACCTCTGCATATTTGGACTGGGTTCTTTTTGAATCCGGGTAATGCTAATACTATTATTGTTCCGAAAATGATAAGGAAGATCTTTATTTTTGTCACGGAAAGCTGGATTATTATTGGAGTGGACACAAATTTGATGTTTAATCAACCCTTGTTGATCAGCAAAAACTTTCTTACAGATTTTGCAAATGCACAGATCCTCCATTATATAAGTAAAACTCTCTTTATGCCTTACTTATTGGATGTAATGAGACATGGGACGCTGGCTGCGCCGCTGCTGCTGAAGAGAGGGGACACGAGAAAAAGGGGGTAGGTGATATAATATAAAAGCGTAGGGGTTTCTTATTCTTCTTTTAGCAACAACATATCAGCAATTTAGCAGCAGCGTGCGTGTGTGTGCAGTGCAATGTGCACAAACAACAACAGCGTTCCGCGATGCTGCAGCTTTTGGCTTTTACTGAAGTCAGAGAAGTTGACGATTTGGTAACAGGGGAGAAGAAAGAAAAATACTTTCGAAAAACACTACTTACATTCACAACGACTAACTGACTGTATCAAGAAAACAACAAATGAGAACAAAAGGCATCCACTCGTATGAATGTACGCTTGTCGTACCTGACAATATAGGTTCAATTTTAGCGAAAACGCTAACAACGCTGTCAACGAATGCTATTGTACTGACACTGGCACTGACAAGAGTTAAATGAATACGATGCTGCAGCTTTTGGCTTTTACTGAAGTCAGAGAAGTTGACGATTTGGTAACAGGGGAGAAGAAAGAAAAATACTTTCGAAAAACACTCACTCGTATGAATCGCACTTACATTCACAACGACTAACTGACTGTATCAAGAAAACAACAAAATGAGAACAAAAGGCATCCACTCGTATGAATGTACGCTTGTCGTACCTGACAATAGGTTCAATTTTAGCGAAAACGCTAACAACGCTGTCAACGAATGCTATTGTACTGACACTGGCACTGACAAGAGTTAAATGAATGGTGACATTCAGTCGCAAACACGCATATCGTTCCAGTTTTCTTCGGTAAATTAAATTTTTAATTATTCTGATCTCTTTACAACTGAAGAAAAAGGAGTAACGTGAACGTATGAATCGAAATTGTACACCTGGCCAAGTCACATAATTTTATAGTCTTAAGTTTTTAGAATCATTAACTAATAACACTCCTTTTCATTGTACGTTTTTAATGCATTTGTCTTTTCAGCTTGGCTTATGCACTTTGCACTTTAACACTATAATAAAATTTAATCCAGTTCCTCATAACTCATAAAATAAATAAAACTGATTCATCCAGTTCCAGAGAATAAATGGTTATTAGACGTGTTAAACCTAAGCCAAGCCAAAAAGTACTTTTTTGTCTCTTTCGAAGCAATAATTAAATGAGAAACGGTAGATTGAATTACGAACGAGTAATGTAATTTCTTATAAAATCAAATGGCTTTATGTAGAAACTCCTATTTATGCTTTTCCGATCGAACTAAAATATTTTAAGTAAACAGGAAAGACAACAGACAACCACTTTCACTTGAAGTCGAATTTTATTGCCTGCCACTTCCACAGCAGCACTACTAAACTTTTTTTTAAATGCATTTCTGCTGCCTGCTTTTTTGTGTTGTTTTGTTCCCTGTTTAGTAGTACATAACTACATAAACGGAAAACTTAAAAGGTAAAAAATCGTTGATACTCCTCAGCAGCAGCTCTTTTTCTCATCTCATCATTGTGGATTGTGCGTCAATACATCATATTCATTTTCCACGGCAAGCAGAGGACCCGTACAATGCCTTTTCATAATCAACAAACTCATAAAATAATTTCATTTTTACTCAAGTTAAAATTCAAAAGAGTGTGCGAATAGGCTTGCTTGGCCCTTTATGCCAGAATTCTTAAGTAAAGTTGTAAATTCTTCCTTGCTGGAGGAGCGGAGAGTAGGGAGCTCAAGAAATGAAAGAAAATGCTCATCAATGTTCATCGTATTTCTTAAGTCTCGCTCACTCTTGTACAAGTCGGACAAAAGCAAAACATTTTTCTTTTTTTAAAGCAAGAGCAAGATATTATTGTAAGTAGTAGGTATTAGGTATTAAAATCTCTATATCTCTAGACATTTTAATATAGGTACTTACATACATATTATTATAGTGTACTGTACAACAACGTACCTAAAGAGCTACGAAAAGGCATACAAACCAAAACAAGAGGTAGAAAATAGGGATATGGATGAATGCAAAATCTCGTTATGTGTGTATTGTGTATGGTTGCTTTCTTTCTTGCTGTAAGGAAAAGCATGGGATTCAAATTCGTTTGGCTGGCTGGCTGCTGGAGCTCATTTTCTAGCTTTGCCATTTGTGGTGAAGAAGAAGGCTTGTTGTTAAGCTGGAAACAAGTAAAGAAATAGATACACGGACACAGAGTTTATATTTTTATAGAGAGAGTCGAAGATGAGATGATGCTGATGATGAGAAATGAAATGAGAATTGAAAGGAAAAGGCATTTAAGGCATTTAGCAAACTTGCCAGCCTTGCCAGGTAGGTATTTATTCATTTCTCTGACATTGCTAGATACATCAACGAAAGACAAAACGTAATTTCAAACGGGTAAAACTGTTGTGTAAAATATGTACAGATTTGAGAGGGATGAAAAAATACTTTCTGATATTTCTGAAGCTCTTGCTGCTGTAGGTCACATTTCACATTACTTTCCTTCCACAAAACTGGCATGGATGGGGATACGAAGGAATTTGAAATTGAAATATTGCGAATCTGCGTGCGTTAGTATGGATATAAGTGCATGCATAATACTACTGACAAGTGTACATGAGAATCCTATCGTAATTACTAACAATGCTTTTTTAAAGCTGCGTGCGTTGAGAAAAAAGAAGCTGAAAAAAGGATCGATGATTCATCATCATAGTCCTGATTCCTGATTTATGTGTGAAACGTGTGGAGAAATAAATCAAAGGCAACGCGTATGCTATATGAAAATATTATGAATTATTTTTACACATATACAGTGCACTGTCTCATTTTCAGTCTAACAATGACAATCGGGCAATCTGCAAAAAAAATCAAGAGAAAATTGTGAAAAAACGGATACGATTCACCGTCTTGCGGAAAAATTGTTCGCTTTTCTGCCATTTTACTTTGTTCGATTTTCGTCTGCATACTGCCTCAACATTGCATTATTGCTTGCGGAACCTTAGTGGTTTTCTTAATTAGCTAGGTATTTTCTTGAATTTAAATCTGTTGTACCATACATGCAACATATTATCACACTCCACTCGAGTTGATTCATTTTCAGCATTTATGTTTTGTACTTAAACTTGGTCCTTGCTTCCCATTTTTCGAAAAATTCGTTTTTGTTCATATTTTGAATGAAAGTGAAGAAGTAAATCCAATGCAAATTTTTAGTTTTATAACTGTCGAGTTTGTTTTTAGTCAAGCTTTTAAAAAATACTATTTTAGTAATTACTGGTTAATGAATATTTATTTTGCATAAATACATCTTTAATTCTTTAACGGTAACAAGCTTTTCGTAATAATATGCTGTTATGTAACTGTTGCACAAATTGCATCCTTTAATGATCGTCTAAGTCGCAACGTCGCAAATGGAGAAATAGTTTAAGCCCTTCTTCGTCTTGCAGATTAATTTTAAGAATATATTATTTTCACGGTTACTTAATTTTGCATCTTTGTCCTGTTTTGATGTCGCATCGGTCCCAATTTCGTCATTCCCTTTGGTTATTTTATAATCTTCAGTAAAAAACAAAAGTAAAGACCATGGTCATGAAATGGTCAAATAAATATATTATTTACTGGCTCCGTTTCCAATACGAATTCGCCATTCACCAAACGAAACTTGTCATCAATCAACCTGTATCAAGCATGTAATTTTGTAAAAAGTTGCTAAAGTGCTAAAGTTGACAGTTTTTTACTTCACAAACCTTGCCATTAATAATTAATTTAGGTTTAAGGTACTGTGAACAATGCAGAAAGTTTTAATTCGCTATTGTTCGTCATACATCGTGATTTACCTACTTTTTCTAGAAAGAAATAATTCTCTGCCTTTAACATCTAAAAACGTAACTGTTATCCGCGATGAAAGGAACCTGGAAAACCTAAGTAGTGGAGTATACAGTTATTTTTTAGAACTTTCCGATGGAACGAAATTGGAACAAAGAGGGGATCATCCTTTAACAACTGGACAAGAACTGGGAACGCTTAACAGTAAAAATGCTTCCTCCAACAACACCATTACCCCCATCATTAAAGCATTCGTCTCAGGAAATTATATGTTCACGGACCAATCAACGGGGTTAACTCATGAAGTAAAATATACGGCAGATGAAGCAGGATACCATCCGCAATTAATTTTGACAACTTTTACTAATAAAAATGAAACAAATCTACGATTAAAAACTATGGATGATAAATCTCAAACAGTAATTGAGCAAGGAAACGAACAGGTAAATATTGACGATGATGATGCTATGCCTTTGCCTCCGCTGAGAACCATTTCGACATCGTTATTCAGTTCGCAAAGTGATTCGTTGTAATGAACTAAGACAACAACGTTTTTGAACGTTTTTACTCATCATTTTAATTACTCATCGACACAGAATGTGTTTTGCTGACATTATAGAAGTTCATCGATATAAATAAGTTAAGTTGTCGATAAACATGTACATACACAACTTGAACTTTCTTTTCTTATCGCAACTGAAAGAACGTCAATCACAATTACAATTACAAATTATAATTCAGTTGCTTCATTCATTCATTAAAAGAGTTCGAATTTTGAACCATGCATTCGCTAGAGATGATATTTTCTTTCAATCATACAAATAAAAACAATGACAAAACAAATAGTACAGTATAGTACATCTAATAAAATAATATGGACATTTACACAGTAAAATTAGTATAATAAAATTTACACCTTTGTAAAATTGCAGCAAAATGTTATTTTTGTTCTAAACCTAATTAGTCAGTACGAACAAAATATATGATAAAGTGACAATCTAACAGAAACAATAAAATAATACATTCATCGAACACAATTTATGAAAAAGTTTGTAAACTAGAACAGTATTGTGTGGGTCAGTAAAATGTAATCTTTGATATACCTTTTTCGTTTCGTGGTTTATTCAGTTATTCCTAATCCTAAGCATGCATCGCCATTACTCTTTTGTTCCGTAACCGCCTCTTTCTTATTTACATCATTCGGTATAGGTTCATTAATATTTTCTTCATTCAAAACAGATTTAGATATTTTAGATTCATTCGAATTTTCATCGGATTTAATTTTTTTAAGTGGCGGTGGTTGGTCTTGCTGCTCGTCTGAAATGGAGGGGCTCCTCGAAGAACCATTGCTGATTCCTACTAATTCTTCAAGGTTTTCATTTGATTTCCTCTTTTCACCTGTATTGATACTTTCTATTGACTCAGGTTCAATTACGCTACTCCCTGAACCAAGTAGATTGTCAATATAATCCTTCACATTGGAATCGGATTCTGACTCTCCTGCAGTAGATCTTCCACTTTCATCTTCTAAAGCACTGCCGTTTTCATCAATACGATCAATACGAAGTGACTCGCGTATCTCATCTTCATCCTCAGTGAGTTCATCATTTGCTATGTTATTATTACTATAACTAGTGCAGTCAGTATCTGTATCGCCCCCTTCCTCATCATCATCGTCGTCCTCCTCTCCTTCACTTGGAGGTGGAGATTCGTCTACGTTGACGTCATCGGCTACTTCGACGATTTGGTTTCCTTGTTCTACATCCAAGTTTGAATATTTGCTAAACACTTCTGATTCAGACTTCTTGAGCTTATCGTTTTCTTCCAACTTTTGCCGAAGGGTGGGGTCATTGTCAGCTGGATCATCCCATTCATAGTTTGGCTCATCGTCGTCTTCCTCTGGGGTAGGAATTGTCGCAGCAACAATATTTTTCTGACTCAGTAAGCGAGTTAAAAGTGACGCTTTCAAATCCTTCCCTCTTCGCTGTTTAATGATTTTAATAATAGACTCGAACAAGGGTTTGGCTAAAAAGTTAAAATGTATAATAAGCTAGAGTACAGTACATAACATTAACAAACGTTTATAACTCGATGACTCGATACTGATATTACTGATATTTATTAGCTAACATTGGCATTATTGGTAAAGAAAAACTTACCTATTTTTATTATTTCGTCCACACTTAGTTCCAATTGCTCTGATCGATTAGCGCTTTCGACTATTTTATAGATTTCAGGGTAGTCGGGAGCAAACAAAAATCCCCGCTTATTAAGAAATTTTTCGACTGAGAGATCAATAGCATCATAGCCTGAATCTAAAAATAGAAAAAAAAAAAATCATGATTTTATTTAAAAGAATTTATCCGCGCCTAAAATAATATAATAGTAAAATAAATAATTTTGCATATTGCATACCTGCACCATGCTTTTTAAGCCTGATAGTTTTCTGAACAGGTCGTCCAGTAAAACGAGAACATTTCGTAATATCACAAAGCTTGTAATAAGCATCAATGAATCTGAAATGTAGAGAAAAATATAATGTTTGGATTGTTGATATTAGTAAGTTACTTAGTACACATAATATAGTACTTTAAAAAAATTCAGCTAAATAATGATAATTGATTTAATTATAATTAGTAATAATAATTAATAAACCAAAATAAAACATAAGATGTTTTTTGTTCACTTAGGTCATACCTTTTCTTGTACTTCTCAACTAAAATGTAAGGAGAGTTATGCTCGTTTTCGGAGTCACTGTCATACACACCATATTCTAATTCCTCGATTTTATTCCGAATACTCTAAAAAAGAATGGGAGTTAATCTCTCATCAATTTTTGCGATCTTAACATTTTCCTACTAACCTCCTTCCCAACATAAAATAAGCGTTGAACTTACCTCTAGTTTGTGTTCGGCTCTTTTGATTAACTTTTGTTTTGCTTTGTCTTGCATTTCTTGTCTGCTATTGAAACAAACATTTGCCTGCTCTCCCAATTTCGTAGGTTCCATAACGTCCAACAGGTCACCAATGACTCTCCAATAATTTTTGCTATCCATAATCAGACATTCTTTTGAATGCCGAATTTCTCCCTGTAAAATTACGTGTGCATCTCTGGGTAGAAACTTGGCAGCTTCGAATGCATTCTGAACTTTAGTCTTCGCCTTTTCGATATTCTTTGGAACAACTTTCCGTGGTCTGTTGTCCATCATTGCCTGTTTAAACTGAATCAGGAAAAAGAAAGCAGTAAAATTATTTTCAAATATCATCTAATCTCAATTAATAACGACAAGACAAGACAAACGCTAGTCGCAGATAGCGATTAATTATGGATAATGTAACTTACACTTTCCACCTCCCTTTCTGATACTTCTAAGTAGTTTTCTTCTTGGTCCTCCGCTTCTTCAGCAACTTCTTCTCCGCCGCTCGCTGCTGCCTGGGAATCATCATCTGTTCCCTTCTGTGATCTTATCGCTTCGTCATTACCTTCATCTTTACTGGTGGAATACTCTATCTCAAATCCTTCGTTATCGGAATCCACTAAATCCACCTCTTCCGGTGATGTTGTTCCGTTATTTTCTGTATGAGCAGATGATGTTCCATTCACGGTCCCTGCTGCTGCTACTTGTTGTGCCTTGGCGGAAGTGGACGATGATTTCTGTTTAATTAATCAGACACAAGCTCGTTTAAACATATTATCTCCAATAAATAAAAAAAAACTTCTGACCTTCAAACAATTTCACAATTGATTTATCGACTTTAGTTTTCTATTGTTTGTTGTTTGTTAGAGATTAAAAATATTTATAAAAACTTAAAAGCTTGCAATTTGCAACCAAAAGATAGAACAACAAAATATTATGCTCTTTCACGTTATAGAGAAATCTAAAAAATACACCATGATATAAAAGGTAATTTAAAGTGGTAAACATTTTTGGAGGAACATTCGATATTATAAATTTTTTTTAGAAGGATGAGAGTTTGAAATGAGCGTTAGCCTACTTGATTCATTGTTAATAATAGGTATGAACAAGAAGGAAAAATTAATAAAATATTTTGCACGAAACCTGTGGAGTAAAGCTGCGAATTCGCGATAAATCTTCCTAGAAAAAGAAATCAGAAAGAGAGAATATGTAATTAATGCAAATTAAAACATTACTTATTACTTTCAAGGAAAATGAAATGAGCAATTTTAAAACAATGTCAAGTAAGTAGCTGTTAAGCTGTTCCTATAAATGACTTCCGACATTCAAGGTGTTAGTGATGTGATGCATGAAAGCAAGGAACGATGAATGAGGGTGAAAGTAATTAAGTTTCTCACGACCTACCAAGACGTAGTTTGCCATTTTTGCGTGTCAAAAGCAAAAAACTGTTTATATGATTAGATGAATAGAGTAACTAGCCAAAGCCATAATTTTACTTTAAAATCAATCTGATTTTATGTATGTATGTCTCACCGTTAAACTGTTCAAGATGACTTTATTCTTTTTCTTGACATTTGCCTTGTCATCAACAATGCAGCAGTCGTCCGACTCATCGGATGAAAGGCAAATCACGCTGTCATTTTGGGAAGACATAATTATTGCCCGAAATCTACAGAGATGATGAATTGACGAGAGTTTTATTGCAACCACGAGTAAAGTTAACGATAAAAAACAGTAAACAATCACAATAATTCAATATTCGAGGTCAAGTTGTTCAAACCACAAACTGAGGGAAATTTGACATTTAACAGGAAATAATTGCTGTTTGTTCCGTTCCCCCTTTTAAAGTAGCAAATTTGAGCTCAAAACTAATTTTACTGCTCACGTTAATAAAAGTTTCTCCTTTATTAAAAACTTTAACTTCTGTTTTCGTTTTCATTGCAAGACTTGCCTCGTTGTTTTTCTTTTACTGTCTTTGGTCATCTGCTTTTAGTGCTGCCGATACGATAATATAAAATATGCTGGTTGTGAATGTTGTGATGTGACTTTGCTTGAATGACGGAAAAAGGCATAAATGAGAGAGGAGAGGAAGAGGAGCAATAAAAAACAAAACGTTTTTAGCGGGAGCCTAGCCTAGCTAACCAACAGCCTTCAAAACGAAAATACAAGAAATGCATAACCTCTTACACATTACACATACCATACCACATACCACCCAGTTACCCTTCATCTATCTTCATAAAGCTGAAAGAAAACCTATACACACTATGTGCTAATGCTGTCTTTGTCTATATTTGTAGCTTTTTGGTTTGGTACTAGTACTACACTACACAGTACATACTACTAGCTAGTATAGTAGTATATAGTATGTAGTATGTATATTATTACTAGATTGACTTTAGTCAATTCTAGTCATGCGATCGATAAAGTTGTCTGTC
>JAHZNJ010002619.1:0-10294 GCA_027744475.1 Lepidocyrtus cf. sotoi NNG-2020
AAAGGAGAAAAGAGTTTGACGCCCTTTTTTTATTTTGTAATTTTTTGTAACAATAGTACAGTAATAACTTTCGATTCTAAAATTCGAATAACTTTTTATGATTTCTGATTTAGTCAGTGATTTCCATATTATATCATATAGGCTATGACAGTACAGTACTAGCGCGTGCATCAATTTTTTACTACCTCACTGCACTACTGCCTCCGCGTTTAGATCAAAATCAATCGTGACACTTTCGCTCGGTTATCAGTTTGGGTATGTTTGCGTTGAAAAATGAAAACCCCTTTTTATGCAAAAAAAGTAACCATCTTTTTTCGCTGCAACAAACATTAAAACGCTGCTGGAATCTTTGCTGACTGTTGTGAATATGCGAATACTAAAAACCAAATATTGTAAGTAATATGCAAATTTTTTGACAATCTCGAATCGAATCTCTCGAATGAATTTCTTGATTAACAAATGCAAGCAAATGGAAATTGATTATGCGAGTGAAAGCTAGGTAACTATTTTATTTTATGCAGATTCGTTTACTTTCCCCTGCATACATCTATCACTCGAAAATAATTCCAAAACTACATAATTTGCATATGATTGAGAGATTTTGCTCGATTTGTTTTGAAATTAACGCAGTGAAAAAAAGAAGTAACTTTCAACCCTTGAGAACAGCTACATACTTTCTTCGGCTTTTCAAGAAGAATGGAAACCTCTAATCTCGAACTCAAGAATTCATTCATAATTGCAATTCACCATCATACAGCATAGAGTGAATGAAGCAACAAGTAGATAGTAGAAAGAAATCAAATCACTAGCTATAGCGCAAAACTTACCTAATCGTAATCGTAATTCGTAAGCTACTTCTAATAATTCAAAATCTAATTTCTCCTAAAGTTTGCGGATTACTTTATTTCTTTGTATGTATCCTAAAAACTGGTTTTCATATAGTTTGCTACAGTATTAAATTGTTAGAATGGTTTGGTATCATGCAAATTTTTCAACAGAAGTCTAGTATTATAATGTAATAGAAGGTTTTATTAAAGGAAGCTGAAACACAATGAAATTCACAATGAAACAAACTTACCTATTGTACGTGAACATGCATAAAATGAAATCTTGAATGTATATTATGTAATATGAAATTGTTTAGTAAGTGCATGAAACTCTTGAATCATTCTTAATACCTTTTGATACCTGTTGTCAGCTTACATAAGAGTTAGCTCCTTTCTACACATCATCATATCAAGTAGTAGTATACGATGTTTAGTAAGTGCAAGTGCATGAAACTCTTGAATCATTCTTAATACCTTTTGATACCTGTTGTCAGCTTACATAAGAGTTAGCTCCTTTCTACACATCATCATATCAAGTAGTAGTATACGTGTTAGTATGAGAGTGCTTATCATTATAAGGAATATCCCACTAACTGGCTTTAACCCTTTTTCCTCATTTTATCCTTTAAGTAAACCAAACTCCACACGCACATCCTGCCGAATCACAGAAACACCTGACCTGACAGTAAGACAGAGAATAGAAAGTGGTAAGAGGTGTCACTTTAATAAGATAATTTATTAATTTAATAATATTTCTGTATTATTGAATGAGTTAAAAAGGTTGTCAATTAAGCGATTTAGGAGAACAAATGTAGGAAGTGGTTAGCTATGCACCTTTAATAAATCGTTCAGTTATCAGTTTGCTCTTGTACGTCCGTGTGCTTTGATCATCAATCACATTTATTATTTAGACGTAAATCAGTTTAACAGACGCATATAGGTACCTGCACCTATATAGGTAGATAATTTAGTTCTGCATATCATTGCAAACTAAACGGGTTTAAATTGATTAAATTGACCGATCAAATATCAACTGCCAAATAATATAATTACTCTGTAGATATCATAAAGAAGGATTTACATATTTCCACCCTTTTACGATTTATTACAATTCTACAATTAATACATTTGTATCATCATCGCATGACTCACCGTCGTCACCACACCACACACAATCCGATAACATCAGATCTTGCTATTTGCAATTTGCACCCATCCATCTATTAATTAGTACTCACTCAAATTCTCAATCATTCCATTCCAATTCCAGCCGTATGGAAACACTGCTATGATATAAGTTTTTCAGCATAAAGAAGAACAAAACGGAAGAAAGCTTTTTCTTCTCACTCTTAGTATAGGATAGGATACAGCAGATGATACAGACAAGAGACTTTTTTGGCCGGTCGAGTCACACTTCACAAGTCACATACTACACGTACAACTCGCAAAGTCGCAATTGCATACTACAACTCTACGAATCGACACATCTGATTGGGTTATAGTTTGCGGCTTATTTGACAGTTTTAATTTAAATGCCAAGCTCGGTTTGAAAGTAAATCTTGAAGTAGAATATATAAAAAACGCTACAATTCATAATATTCTTTGTTTCATGATTGTCCTGAAATTTAGTGTGTAAGTTAACTCGTTAACTGTTACCCTTTGCTTTGTTCTAAAACACAAGACTTTTTAAACTACTTTTTAAAAATTAGTTCAGTTCTAAGTTGTAAAAAGCATTTCAGTGCAGCAATAGCGTAGTATTTTATCCGATTTGCATTTGCAATCAATAATTACGAGCAAGATAGGATTGTTCATTGTTTTGTAAATTGTGATTTTACTAAAAATCTCCAATAATCGCAATTGCAAGAGTATCAATTTTTTGTTGTTAAAAAACTAGACAAGCGAGAAGAAATGGCGAATGATTATGTAATTTAGAAATACATTTGCATCAGTTCATGGTTAATATTACAAATCGGACAATTTAGTAATTTTACCGGCACTCGAAACGAAACCAGTTACGAATGTGCACTGTTGAAATATCTATAGTAAGTAAGTAGAAATTGTTAATGGTTTTTCGTTCAAGACAAGAACAACGCAACGGCCATTTAAATTTGCGTTAAAAAGAGGATTAGCTGAGGGTTAAATTTAAAACTGAGTAACTAATTTCCCACAATCTGGTAGGTGCTCTCGTACTTTTTGCATAGAATATTCCCACGTGTACTCAACTCAGTGTCTGTGCTAGTCGCGTTCGATAAAATGATGAAACGAGAGAAGTTGGCAGGAAAAGTAAACCACATTTGCATCATTATTGTACATCTTGATTACTTTCATTTGTATTGCATAATACTTGTGCATAAGGTATAATAGGGTAATATCAGGGTCAAGCAAAGTTGATTAACGTGGCCGCATAGTATATTCCTGTATTTCGCAAGGAGATAGACAGACTCGATCACGTTAACTCATCTTAGCATACGTTAAATGATGAAAGAAAATTGACGAAGCGAATGACGCCACCCAATTCTAAGCTCATTAAATCTAATTTTACTGGTTGTATTGTGAAGGTAGTTGGTTAGAGGAGTCGCAAGAGTGATACTTTGGAATTATTTGGACTAACATAAAATTACTTTCCTTTCAGGAAGCTGATAAAGTAATTGCCAAAGAATAGGAATAGGACTTTGAATTGGAGTTAAATGGGGTTCCTTGTGGGAGTACTTTACCTTGTTGGAGGGGCTGTAGGCTTAGTTGCTGGAGTCAAGCTTTATTTTAAAGCAACTGCTGGAAAATGCACAAGTAAACGACGTCTGGAAGGTCAGGTGGCAATAATCACAGGATCTAATCAAGGTAGTTTTTAAACAATGTATAATATTTTATTAATTTATTTATGCAATAATGTAATTTTATTTCTTAAATTCCTGTTTTCATTAAAAGTATATTTTGAACTCTGAAGGTATCGGATATGAAACAGCAAAGGACCTTGCCAGACGTGGTGCTAAAGTTATTTTAGCTTGTAGAAACCTTGAAAGTGCAGAAAAGTCTGCAGGTAGTAAAATTAAAACTTTGCTAGAATAAAAACATGGGTACATAATACGTAATATAATTTGGTAACGGTTTTACTAACTGATTTGTTATTTATTTCGATTTCCAAAACAGCGCGAATCCGAAGTTCAACGGGTAATAAGGATGTCGTTGCAAAGAAGTTAGATGTGAGTTCCATGTCGTCTGTCCGTGAATTCTGTGATGACATTTTGAAAAACGAATCTCGTTTGGATATCTTGGTTAACAATGCGGGAGTTGCTGGAATGAGAAGAGCATTCACAGACGACAAATTAGAAATCCATTTTGCTACCAATCACTTCGGACCATTTTTGCTCACAAATATTTTGTTAGGTAAGAAATGTTACAGTAATGAGGAGAAAATTCACAAAACAAGTGATCTAATTTTGACGATGTTTCGTGATGAAGGTCTGATGAAGAAAAATGGAAGTGGAAGAATTGTAGCCGTATCGTCAGTTGCACATACCTGGACAAAGGAGCTAGATCTTGAAAACTTGAATTCTGAAAAGTATTGGGAACCAAAACTTTTGTATGCAAGGACTAAACTGGCCAATATCCTTTTCACGAGGGAGCTTGCACGTCGACTGAAGGAAGCTGGATTATCAGGAATCACTGCAAACGCCGTTAACCCTGGGGGTGTAAAAACTGCTATTTTCCGTCATGCAAGGAAGGCCTTTAAGTACATGATTATGGTGTCTCAGTTTTTCTTTAAGGTATTTTTTATAATATGTAGTTTTTGTTTTGTTTGTGTTTTCAAATCTTTGTTAGACTTTGTTAATGCATGCAATCAATGTTTCAGTTAATAATAATGTTTTGGTTGTTGTTTGAAATCTAGACTCCACAGGAAGGTGCTCAGCCAACCATTGATCTTTGTGTGAACGAGAAAATTGAAGGACAAACTGGTCTGTACTGGACTGATTGCAAGGTCTGTGTAATATATCTTTTAAAATTAAGTCATATTTATGCCTGTGAATGTTTTTTAGTTATTTATTATTACTTATGCTTTGCTTTTTTAGGTGACTAAATCATCAAGTTTGGCTGAAGATGTGGATGTTGCAAAGAAGCTGTGGGAGAAAAGTGTTGAAGCTGTTAAGCTAGCTGAATATGAAAATCATTTAAAATAGGCTAGAACTTAAATCTCAATTCTGGTATTTATTCTTAGATATTATTGGTTTTTCTTTACAAGTTAAAAATATATATCCCTGGCAGTATAAATAATATTGTAAATTGTAATTATGTCAATTTCATTCCAAAGACTATTAATAAGCCAGTTAGCATAATCTGTACAAGGGCTCAACCATATTTGTTTAATTACGATAGGTTTAGACAGCTACTTAATCTATTATCGATTGTTGCTTAACAGGCAAGTTTGCCATTCTTCTATTTTTGTTTATACAAGATTGAGACATTGAGAGAGTAGTTGTTTGTATAAATCTATTTTTTCAGTTTCAGTTATGAACTAATAAAAATGTTTAATATGGCTACATATTCACCCTTCTCACCCTTCTTATGATTTTGTTCCATCATGTAATTGAGTCATGATACAGGTATTTATTCAATCATTTCATTTTGGAGATAGAAGAACCAAGAAGGCGGATGTCGCGTAACCTTCACCAATGACATTTCTTCTGCTGGAAAAAAACGAAATGTAGACATGTCAATTCATAAGCATAATATATTCGATTTGAAAAAATAGTACATGTATCAGCATTATTTTTAATCAGAGTAAAAATGCATTGCTAAAGCCAGTATTTTCCTATTGCCGGTAGTGATGTTTTTCACACTGCAATGAATTTTTGGTCTCTTGCATTGCTTGCAATGTAATGTAATTGCTTTAGCCCGGCTTGCTTGGTAGTTTGCACATCATTTATTATTCCATCATTTTCATTACAATGTAATTGTGTACACGATAACATCAGTGAATATTATTATTGGCTATCAAGAATAGTAGTTCTTGTTAATATTAATATTAAGTAGGTGATTTTACTAGTAGTTAAACAGTAAGTAGAAGGGTTAGGGTTTTTAAGGTATAGATTTTGCTGTCGGATCATGCCAATACTACACATCATGATGAGCAAGAAGAGGAACAAAACAGAGCAGAGAACCATCAAAACTGAAAGAAAGGTTTGTGGTGCTGCCTTGCTGGTGGTAACTGGCAAAAGCAAGTACATATATAACCCTGACTGACTGCAATTGCATGCAATGTGAGGAGTGAGGAGATGAGAACGAGAAAAAATCTATTATGTGGGAAAGGGTAATAGAGATGTACATTGTGGAGCATATTATTATGGATATTAGCATAGGTACTATTATGGATGAATACTTGTTGTAATATGTATTATATAAAAGGATCATTCGTGGTAAATAATTTTCTTTGAATTTGCTTTTTGCTATAATGCATGGACAATATTACACAGCATTCACAATGCAAAGCATGAAAGCAGCTGCTGCTTGATGTAACTCCAAAAAAACTTATCCAATCGTAAAATAAAGTCTCATTCTTACTTCTCAATCCTCAAATTTCATACATATGTGGAGAACTGATATTGCTATATTAGAGAGAAATCATACATTAGAAAAGAAAATCCTTTTCACATCTGTAAAGTAAAAGTAAAATAAAACAATGTTCGTAAAGTAACTCCATGCAAGAATCCTTGCATATCCGCTTTTGACTTGACTCGTCTCAAAATTTAGTAGATAGATAGTGAAAAGAAAATTCATAAACAGCTAAACTGCTCACACATCACATCACACATTGCATTTTGATGTAGATGCTGAATCGCTGATATTATTACTGTCTTCTCGTTTCTCTTCTCTCTCCGAGCACAAGTGGATGACGAAAGTGATGATGATGATAATCGAGAGCAGAATGCGAATGTAACAAGTTGATTTGTTTCTTCAAATCTAGATTCATATAATTTTATTCGATAAAAAGATTATATCAGCAAAAGGTGAGCTGAAACTGCAAAAATTGGCAAGATGATGACGTGGGGTATTCTGCGTAATCTTTGATTAGATCAAAATTTACATGCAAGGAAAGTTTTGACAAGAGTGAAGCTGAAGTTGCAGAGTAGCGTTTTAGTGAAAAGGTGTGTAAATGATGTGTATTAAGTACTCCGTAGTAGTAAACATTTAATCTTAATTATTTTTCGGTTAAGCAAATATGAAATGAAAAGTGAGAAAGGTCAGCAGCATTATTATGGATTTCATTCCGGAATTAGAGCAAGTCATAAATCAACTGGAGCGGGGCACAGTCGTCACAAAGTTTTTTCTCAAAAAACGACCGGAGAAGAGAACGTTATCAATACGCCGGGAAACTAGGCAGATAATATGGCATCGCTCTGGTGGAGGTGGGGATTCACGATCCAGTATAGCAAGTGTTGGGAGTAATGTTGGTACTGGAGGAGCTTCTGGAGGCAGCAGTGTATCGTCCCATCATCATCATGGAGGCGGTCCCGGTGGTGGAACAATTTCATTGTCCGCACGCACTACATACGAAGGTTCCATTGACATACGAGAAATAAAATTGGTGAGGCAAGGCAAGTCCAGTAAGGATTTTGACAGATGGCCTGACGATCATAAACGCCACGATGCGGCAAAATGTCTTGTCATCTTTTACGGATGTGAATTCAGATTGAGGACGTTATCAATCGCTGCCCTCTCGGAGAAAGAAGGCGACTTGTGGATTAGGGGGCTAAACTTTCTCATAACCGACACCGCAAACATCCCTTACCCTTTGCAGTTGAATATGTGGTTACGGAAAGAATTTTATGCGATGGAAAATAACAAGGGATACATCACCCTTAAAGAATTAAAATCCTTTTTGCCACGTGTAAATTGTAAAATGTCAACGAGTAAACTGCGGGATGTGTTTCAATCTGTGGACACGAGAAAGTCGGGGGAGATCGGATTCGATGACTTTGCTGCTTTATTCCATGACCAATTGGTTCATGACCGAAGTCTTTTTGATGAGTATTTTGCTGAAAAGTATTGCACGGATAGGAATGTGATGAATACGAGGGAATTCGAAAGTTTTCTGAAGACTGAGCAAAAGGAGGAAGTTGTTGACGTATGTGCTGTGATCAGAGAATACCTTCAGGATCCGCTTAGAGATGTACAGCAACCAGAACTTACCGTTTCAGAGGTTGGTAATTGTGGTCTATTTCTTAATACTGTTGCTGCTTATATTTCATATAATTATTTGTCTTGGTTTATTTTTTGTAGTTTTTGGACTATTTATATTCGAAACAAAATGAAATTTGGGATCAAAGAAATTCTTTTGTCAGCCATGACATGAGTCGACCCTTGTCGCATTATTGGGTAGCATCGTCTCACAACACTTATTTAACCGGGGATCAGTTCAGTAGTGGTACGCTAATTATGACACAAATAAGTAGAATATTTTGATTAAAAACTGGCTATTCATTGACAATTCTTTTATAAAATTTTCCGCTATTCCCCCAGAATCCTCTGTGGATGCCTATACAAGATGTCTTCTGCAGGGATGCCGTTGTGTTGAGCTTGATTGTAAGAAATAACTAAACTTAATTTAATTCTTTGAACCAACAAAGAAACCCTAATCATTTAATTAACTTATTGTATAATTTTGTTGTTGGGCAAAATGGGACTGTGGAAGAAGTTGCGGGGAAGCCTTCTGACGAAGTCTCTAAAGAAATGGACCTCAGCAATACCATAAGAAATGGAGTTATGTATTTAAAGGATGATACTGCGCTAGATTGGATTCCTCACTTTTTTGTTTTGACGGGAACACATTTACTTTATACTGAAATGACTTCTGATGAAGATATTGGAGACGACGCTTCAGTAATTGCTGAAGACGAAGAATCGCAAAACAATGACCCAGCATCAGCTAAAACGAAAAAGAATGAAGAAGAACTTCACTTTTCCGAAAAATGGTTTCACGGCAGATTGAAAGGAGGGAGAACAGCAGCTAATGAATTAATACATAAGTATGCGTCCCATCTAGGAGAAGGTTGCTTTCTTGTTAGAGAAAGTGAAAACTTTGTTGGAGACTTCACAATTTCCTTTTGGAGGTCGGGCAGAACTCATCACGCACACATTCGTAAGCTGCGACGTTTATATTACCTATTATTTTATCATGTACGCTATGTCCGATAAGATTGTGGAAACATTTTCATATACTATATTTTATATTATATCATTACAGACTCAAAGTACGAATGGGGCCAAGTTAAGTACTATTTGGTGGACTCCCTCACTTTCGATAGTCTCTACAGTCTTATCACACATTACCGTTCCAACCCTATAAAAGGACTTGAGTTCCACGTGAAACTAGGAGAACCTGTTCCGCAACCACAAAGCCATGAAGGGAAACCTTGGTTCCATGCAAATATAGATCGAAACGGTGCAGAAGAACTGCTTCGAAAGGTTCCCATTAGCGGCGGCGGAGGTGGTGGTAGTGGTGCTGGAGCTGCGGGATCTGCACCTTGCATTATTCTTGGATTGAAATCCGAACCCGACGCAAAGGAATGGTGTGAAGCAATTCCCGCAACCACAAAGCCATGAAGGGAAACCTTGGTTCCATGCAAATATAGATCGAAACGGTGCAGAAGAACTGCTTCGAAAGGTTCCCATTGACGGAGCTTACCTTGTCCGCGCAATTTCGCATCAAGACGCAAGGTTTGCCATCTCCTTCAGATTTCAGAAGGCCATCAAGCACTGCGTTATTAAAGAGGAGGGTCGTCTATTTATGATTGGCGCTAACAAATTTGAAAGCTTAACTGACCTGATTAGCCATTATGAGAAATACCCATTCTATAAAAAGGTTCGTTTGACGCAGTCTGTTAATGACGACTTTGTGCAGTCGCTGGGGTCAAGCTTCAATGCCCTGGAGGATGATGTATACACACATACCGACTATTTAGATACGAACATGCTGTGTTCAGAGGGAAATAATCTAAGAGTTCAAGCAATTTACGACTACAGGGCGAGGAGGGCGGATGAGCTGAATTTCATGAAAGGCGATATCATTTCAAACGTAATAAAGGAAGATGAAGGCTGGTGGAGAGGTACTCTTCTATCTTCAGGTGAAATGTTTGGAAGTAGTGGAGTAATTTATCAAGGCTGGTTCCCAGCTAATTACGTGATGGAGTTGGAGCCTGAAGAGTATGCGGAGGAGGATGAAGAACAAACACCGTTGGGTTCTCTTCAAAAGGGGTCTGTAGAAATGACTTTAGGTGCTTATGTAGAACTGATTAGAAATTCAGCTGGTGACTCTATGCCGTACATAATACGAATATATACGGACGGCAGTGGTGGTAGTGGAAGCGGCGGCGGAGGTGGTGGTAGTGGTGCTGGAGCTGCGGGATCTGCACCTTGCATTATTCTTGGATTGAAATCCGAACCCGACGCAAAGGAATGGTGTGAAGCAATTC